>JAUZND010007867.1:0-10161 GCA_034780555.1 Coelogynopora nodosa | reverse complement strand
ATCACCACTCTGCAATACAACAAGCGAAGTTTATCTTTCTTTGAAGATAAGAGGGTGTGGGTTGGTGTCAATTACAGCCTTACGTATGGCAACCGCCAATTATCTTGCTTTTTTCTAGAATACGCTCCTCAAAAACACCGACAAATAATCGCGCCTCAATTACCATAATCACGTGAAACATAAACTGTAAATTGTATAGTTTTATATATTCATTCAATCTTTTATCATAAATGACAGACTTTCATCACGTCATTTAGTTGCCCTTTTTGAAATATACATACTTGATGAAATCACAATAAGATCGAAACAGTATAAAAGCCTATAAAAAAACGAAACTCTGCTTTATTGTACATATCACAAATATGTTTGGATATAAAGAGACTCGACGTCTTCTTGATACATCATCATCGCCAAGTGAAGACTCAAACAATGACTCAAGTAATCAAACGGAAATTCCCTATCAAAAGTTAACCAATCATCCTTCACATGAAGTCAAAAATACACAGAAAGAACTGATTTAAATGATATACATGTATAGAAGAATTCCACACGACAAGGGAGACACACGTGCAGAAATTATGTCATATATTATTGAAGAGATTGCATTCCTTTACCGAATGAAGTATCTTGGAGTGAAAGTTCAACTTTGCGTTCAATTGAAAACAGAATTGGAGTTGCAAATCATCATTCAGCCGATACTGCTATGGCTGCCTTTTTTCACGGTGCTAATGCTACACTGGAACCACTTGTAAGACAATGCATTGAATAATCAATAAACATACTCTACGATTCTCTCATTATATTGAAGTTATATAATCATGGATGGATGCCTTAAAATGGAAAGTGCAAAGACGGTTTTTGGACCTTTACAATGTGGCAAGACGGTGCCTGTTACGAATCTATTGAAAGTGCATCGCTACCTATTCACGTCACCTATTACACACATTCACTGGTATTACGGAATTCTACAACCAAATGTTTTGCCACAACTCAAGTCAGAGATTCCCGGAGTGGAAATAAGCATGCATCAAGGGTTGCCAGACAATATCAGCAATGTTAAAAGTGGGAATGTGATCGTACTTTATGATCTTATGAGTAAATTGATGTCTTCTCAAGTGGTGACTAATTTATTTACAAACATTGTTCATCGTCGTCTGCTTCCTCATCAATATTGCTCAGAATCTTTTTGTAAAAGGACGAGATAGCACGACTCGTTCTCTTAGAACGCATTACTTGATTCTCTTCAATAATCTTCGAGATGTTACACAAATAGGATTTCTGAGTCGACAGATGAATAACAAGCTTTTACAAGTGGCTTTTCATGATGCAACTGAACAAGGTCCCTATTCTTATCTACTTTAAGATTTTCATTAAAGTACACCACATTATATTCAAATTAGAACACGAATTCTACTACATTAAGTCCCACATTATGCTTATATGACAGAAGAGCGTGCATTGCAGGCTATAAACAAATGAATGTAACAGGAAAACATCTAGTGTTTGGAATAATTGCTACGGTACGAGAGACGAAAATTGAATACATACTTGTGACTGCAGGACTATTCTTCGTACCACTTGGACTACTTATTTATTCATGGACGATTCACGCTATGCAATTAATATGCAAAATGGGAGTCAAGAGTTTTCGGCGACAATGTGCTCTGCTTCAGGCATTTTCCAAGGCTAATCCTAAGTTCAATAAAGCTATTGTGGAGAATGCTGATCCTGATTTTATTCAGGCACTGTTGGACATCAGCCTCAAACTACTGAAAGGTAATTTACCTAACATTCCTAGATCACTCCATGAACAACTTAATAAACGTAAGAAGATGATTCGTTGTATGTCACAGTCTGTGCCTAATAAGGGAGAAATAAAACAAGTTTGATCTGCTCTCAGTCAAAAGGGGGATTTCTGCAACTACTTTCACTTCTAGGGTCTATAATATCCTTAGCTTCAAAAATTCTTGCACCCATTGGTATCTCTGCTATTGGTTCCTCTTTGTTTTCTGGAAAATAATGACTAGTACATCTGCATATTCATGATTGGTTTTGGTGACTGAAGAAGAATACTCTAGTTTAATAATATATCCAAATCTTCAACAACAACAAGACAATTACATGTGGTACCTGATCAACAATATCGTCTTAAAGCAGCTTAATTAATTGATACAAAAACGCAAGAATGAAATGAGTGAGAGAAATAATGAAGAAAAGGAGAGCAGAACAATTAGTGACTATATAAGTCAGATTTCGTACAGTTTTACCAAGACATCAATGCTAAAGGCAATTTCACTGCTTTCATTTCTATATAGAAAAAATCCAGATTTCTCATGGTCACAGAATGGAGAGATAATTGATGCTGGACATATTATCGCTGGTTCGAATTTGTATGATTTACTTCGTTGTTCTACCAATGATACACGGGCACATGTATCTGTTCTTGTTGGATTTAGTAAATTCAAAGCTATTTTGAAAAACTTAATGTCGACAAGTTCCCTCTATGTAATGCAACATCAAAGGAACTCCGGATGGTCTCTAGAAAACTAAGTCAAAGTACTTCTCCTCCTCATACTCCAACACCACCTTGTCAACGATCTATCACTCCACCTGGAAGTCACCGTTCTAGACCCATATCAAGGAAAGCCGTATGAAATGAAGGGTGAGTTGTGTTTAACATTATAATATTGAAATCGGATTCATATAAAGTAACACATTGATTCCTCTCTTTCTCTCTCTCTTGTAGACAATAATCGATAAGTTGAGATGTGTCTGAGAATACCATACATTGATAAATGAAATGTAATTGAAATTATTTATATACATAGTACTGCAATTCTATGAAAAGTTCAAAATTTCCTTTCTTGTTGTTGCTCACCAGAAACCGACGAGGTTGATGCTGTAAACCTCAAAATCTCGATAAACTGCACAAACGTCTTTATTACGACAAGCTGTTACGGAAGCGTCAAGCGCTGACCGCTGCATCAAATATTCTCAAGAACCAAGTGAGACATGTTTCAAGGCAATCTTCCCTGAAACTGAAATTTTCCAAGAGTCTTGCAAACGTTATAAACTTAATTGTAATGGCAATTTTTGATGAAAAGGTGGAAGTGACTCACCATCGTAACGTCATTACAGACTTCAAGACTATAGATGATTACGGGTGATCATTTGACGCAGCTTGTGACTCAGGACTGTTTACTTCAATCCCTATTTATTGGTGTCTACTCTGTGAACACACTTCCCTGTATTGGACGCTATCTGCATAACACGATACAGTTTTCTAAACAGCTTTGTTTTATTGTGAATACTGATATGAACCATTCATCTGGTAATACTGGTTTGCCATTTATATTGATCATAATATCATTGGTGAAGTTTTTGATAGTTTTGGACGCATACCTCCTACACACATTCAGCGTTGGTTTAACCTAAACATACGTTTTTGGTATTATTCAAAATAGTGCATACAAAGTATTTTAGATACCTAATGTGGTTCATTCAGTCTCTATTATCTATATTATAAAGTGAGAGGTAGATCGTTCTCCGACATTTTATACGATTTTGATGGTGTATTTCTTGACAGTAATGATCTTATTGCAAAATATTTTATTATCAAATTATCCAAATCAACGTGTTGGACAGTGCATATATGCACTGCTCCTCAAAAAATACAACTGTAGTAGTGAGGTGCTTAATGTTTTTGTACTATACTTGTTATCCACCCTCGATGTTATACTTCCCCTTAATAAAGAAAGTAATAATAATATATTGATTGTTTTTATTTTTTATTAATATATGATTACATAGCTCTATGTACAATATGCTTTATAAAGAAATAACAATACAACTTACAAATTCAAACTAATCCATTTAGAAATGGTTGTAAACAATGTCTCTGCATCCTGTCCCAGTATGAAAAAGATTTACATGAAGTCCACTCCAAAATTTTAATTGAATTGCTAAAAATAGCTCGGATTCGTGCAATATGCCGGGTGGAAATGTGTCCATTTTGCAAATTGATATAAGTTGATTGAATTCACGGTTAGTTGAAGCACAACAATTAATGGTCGATGAGAAACAGTCAAGTCGGATATGTCTAAAATATGTAGTAAATCCTCACAGATTGATGCAGAAGTTACTGAATCCATAGTTAGCATTTTCCGCATTTGAAAAATAAAGTGTGAACGCTTGGTATAAATTTTAACATCATAGTCAAACACAAGTAAAAGTCTATAATTATTATCAAGTGTCATTTTTTTTAATTGTTGTGATTCTCCTTCAAATGTTAGGTTTACTACACGACACGTCTGTTCCATATTATGTTTGTGAGAGAAATTATTTCGATTTCGTTTATGGAATAAGTAAGCCAATAATATAACATTTCGCTTTAAATTTATTTTGATTGGTTAAGTACATAATATCCAAAAGTTTTGTAGAGTGTGGGATTTGAACTTACGCGGATCAATGGAACCAGTAGATGTTAAGTCTACCGCTTTAACCGCTCGGCCAACCCGACTTGTAAAGAAATTGAGTTATTATTAGTTTATACAGTAACATTTTATTATAAAATAATTTTGCTATGTCAATACTTATCGTCATGTCTTCAAACGTATGGACAACTATTATATACTTTCTCTCTGTGTGTAACGAACTAATCGATGAAGGTTTTTAATTCAACGGAAGTATTGCTACTACAAAACTTTATGTTTTAAATCGCTTGATGGACTACTTCAACATGCACTTATTGTGGAAGAAATCCTGGGTTCTCTATTAACTGGAAACTGCCTGTGTAATTGCACGCAATTCTTGCGGTAAATCATCTCAAGAGACCTTCGATATACGTATTTTTGTCGTCAAATTCTATCAACCAATCAAACTAAAATCAGCTAATGAAGCGCAAAACTATATGACTGAAATAGCTGACAAATGTAAACCGTGTCATGTTCGATTAACTTCTAGCAAATTTGGATCATTCAATCTCAAAGCTTCCGCCTTTAAACCAGTCTACAACAGAGAATCGTTACTTGTGCAAGTATTATTCACCTATCTAAAAGATGTAACTAGTTGTGTAAATTATTACGAATCTGACTATGACACTGACTCAACTGTCAAGCATGCTACCAACCGAATGTCCTTTTATAAAGGTGTAAATACTAATTTTATTAATGATGAATGGCCGTTTTATGTCACAGAGGCAATGAACTTGGAAATTAAAAAAGATAAAGTGATGTATTAACTTTTCTCTGATTTACTCAATCTAGAAGTTGAATGTGATAATTGTAATAAAGAACTGAGTGAAATTTTGTCAATCGACAAATATTATGCTGTTTGTATTTATACCCCGTTTTTGTTTTGACTATACTACGTCTATATATATATATATATATATATATTGTTCAATACACGACTTCGCAATATATTTTGACTTCTTAATAGTTAAAGCCTGCCGCTCTACAAGTGAGCTAGTCGGACACATGCTGAATATTATTTATAAGTCTCGTTTTAATGGTTAGTGTAGAAAATCAATTTGTGTAAATGAAATATATTCTCAAAAGTTATTAATTTTACATTAGAAATAGAACTTTAATAATCCATTGGTAGTGTAGGACACCAAAATGTTTCACAAAGTTGACAATGCATAGGAATCTTCGTTCCACACCCTCCTGAACATAAGATTTAATCTTTTTCAAAGACTCTAAAATAAATCCAAAGTTTAAAATATTAAAAAGACCAGTATGTAGTTAAATAAAATTGGTTTATTAATAGAATTGTATTATTCATTTACATTTAAGGCAAGTTCAACATATGTATAAATAAATACTTAAACAGATTTATATGTTAGGATAGTTAAAATGTTATGTATCTATTTATATAAGACTAGTTAAAGTCATTACATCAATATCAGTTCAACTTATACAAAACAGATTAATATGTTAGGATAGTTAAAATATTATGTATATATATTTATATAACACTAGTTAAAGTCATTACATCAATATATAAGTTCAACTTATACATGTAAGTATAAGTAATCAAATGTATGTATATAAAGAATACGATAATCAAAATGTTTTAGAAATAAACATGTAATAGTTATCTTTCTTATATGTACAGAGTAGACGATTTCTGCTTTTTTGAAATCGATGGTTCACAATCATCATCATCATCATCATCATCATCATCGTCATCATCATCATCATCATCATCAACATCAAGTGCTGGCCTAATTTCGAAGAGTGGTACGATCTTTGCCTCCTTGTATCTAATTTGGTAGACTTTGAACAATACGCTAATTTTGTAACCCTTGGTTCCATGATCACGGCAGTAGAGGTTAGTGGCACGAATAACTAATTGATGTGACCCAGGTCCAAATTGAAACGGAGCTGGTATTCTTTTTCCACGCCAGTCGCATGATTCGAAATCCATTGATATTTTCAACCAGGCAGTTTGTCGGTCGTCGGAATATGTTGGCCTCACTTTATAAAGACTTTTATCGGCATAAGTTGTGCTTTCGAAGAGTTGTTGCAGACCTTCTTCGACTTTATCCTCAAAACATTGAATTGCTAGAAAAAGATCCAAATCGTCATCTTTTTCAATAGTCAAAACTGCATTATTGAACTTCTTTTCCAATATATTGGATCGAATGTACACTTATTTCTTGGAATAATCCCGCAAAGTCCTTATAACATGTTGCATTTGCTATTGGCAGTGCTTGAAGCCTTCTTGCTGGTTCCTGTAAAAAAAAAGTGTGCCTTTCCTATAGGAACTTTTTTCAAAGTGTCCGCGACGTTTGATGCATCCAAAACTATTTTAGACATTTTGTTGGTTGTATAAAATTGTAAAATAACAAAACAAGCTAATGAAAGCACCATCGAGAGTATGAAGCAGACTGAAGTAAACCGGTCTTTTTAAAATAACATAAAATCCAAAGAGAGCGATTGTAAATACGACCGTTCGTGTGCAGAGCATGAAGCAGAATGAATTTAAACAATGAAGTCGTCTCTATTTATACTTTTCCTGATAAGAAAATGCGGGGGGTATACATTTTGATAGCGACATCACATAAATCTCTTGTGAAATCAGCAGCGTTAATGAATAGTTTTGCCATTAGATAAAGATAAAATAATATAGCTAATTGGAAAATGTAAACGAGATCGCCGCGAATACGACCATTCGTGTTAAGAGTTGTCAAAATTGTCATTGAATGATCGATTACTACCATTAGTGTTCCTCTGAGCAATTTTTAATTAGCGAAATCGAACTCTATGACCTTGAATTAATCGGAAACGACCTTCTCCTTGTTTAAATCGGCCAATAGGAAGCCATAGTAATATAGTAAATTTTTGGCGCGAAAATTAAAAATTATTTTGTGTGTGGGGGTAAGGGTCAAACATTTTTTAGAATTTTGTGTATTTTTGGTGCTCATGTTTGTTGTTTTAAAAAAAAATTAATTACTCTCTTTTTAAAAAAATTGTTGAGAGGGCTGGGCCGATGAGTTTTGTTCTATATTTAGGTGGGTTAGAAATCCCACTCATATACTACTCTATTCCATTCCGATGAAAATGATATTTAATTAATTATAAGTATGTTTTAATTTTTACAAATACAATAATCATGATAAAATGGAGTTTCCACGTATCTCGTTATATATATAAGAAAACCAAAAAACACAATTTCTTCATATTATACTTAATTAAGTATCTGAAGAAATTGTGTTTTTTGCTTTTCTTATACAATAATCATTGTTATTCTACTCTTTCTCTCTAGCTCTTTATATATATATACATTAATACCTATTAATAACTTATTCTACTAACACCAGTCTATTATTCTACTAACACAATGGTTATAATATAATATTTTAAACATAGAATTAACTCGTGACAATACTAGAATGTGTCCTGTTTTCACTGATAGTATAAGCCTAAATAATTGTTCAATCAGAAGCATTTACAGTTTTTACGAAATTCTATGGAAATTTGATATTATTTCTATTTTCATATTGAGTAGGCTACTTTTTATATCGGAGTATACATATTTACTCAACTGGTCTGCACATTGGGATTAACTTGCTCCGATAACAAAATCATGTATTAATTATAATTTATTTATAAAAAAATTATATATGTAATTAAAAGTTTTACGTATTATTCATAATTTATTATTCAACTAAGGATTTGAGCGTTTTGGATTTTATTGAATCATTTAAATTAAGTATGTTAATTGAATAGTTCTGGATATTCATTGAAATAGATGATTAATTATAAAACAATTACTTTACATGGAAGTTATATAAATGACTTATTTCCTCCAATATGTATGTCATATCATTTCTTAAAGAATCTGTAGCGTAATATAAATCCATATTATGTTTTACTAAATGTGTAACGGTTATATAATGTTGATGAAAAGTGATTGTGTTGTAATTAATCACCTAATTTAATTTATATCAGGTAACTATTCAACTAGCATATACATTCTATTACTGAAAGATTCAATAAGATCGAAAGCGCTCTAGTTAAGTACCTAAAGAAGTCATATAATCGGTTAGCCATCTATATTTATCATATATTATTTACATACATGTATCCCAAATAGGACACCGAGAAGAAGAAATGGGAAGAGCTGCTCCGTCAACGCCGTTGGCAACGCCGCTACCGAGACCGCGGTGGGACCAGCCGTGACACTTCCGACGATGGCTATGACGACCGGAAACCGCCGCCCATGGGCTCACACGGCTCCCACGCCAGCCGATTCCCTCGCCACATGACATCGAGTGACCAAGAGGAGGAGGAGAACGAGGGGGACAATGTGTTTTTCAACTCGGCGCGAGGGTCTGCCGTCAGCAGGAAGAAGCAGCACACGAGTGGAGCCGGTGTTGGCGCTGGGGGGCAGCCTAGTGACCAGCTGAGCGGTTCTGCAGACTCGGATTACGGTTTGGGCGGTAGTGAGGTGAGTCGTCTAGCAGTGTGTGCATATGTAGAGATTTTAAAATTGTGATGTGCTGATGTTTTTTGTTATGTGCCTATGGAATAAAGATATGAAAAATTGAGAACAAATTCATGAACATCTATTTATATTAGAATATTTCTTAAAATTTATAAATAAGCTAACAGTTACATTTAATAATTGTACATTTTAAAGAAAGTTAAAAAACCACAATAAATAGTCCCGCAGCTAGCACCCTTTATCTATAAGGAGCGAGGTACCAACATTGACCTCCTATATGATTGTACATAATGATATCAAACCTTCTGAAATGAACATCTGTCGGTGTTGGAAGGGTTAGTTTGAAACCCAAAGACCCCCAAAGTACCCACTATGTAGGAGTTAGATACAAAGAATGAGGTACTGAAACAAATTGGTATAGAAATAAGCGTTATAGTCTCCTGTAAATTAAATAAATTGTAACAGACTATTTAAGTGGTTGTTTCCCACCGGCACACGTCTTTGAATGACCCCAAAAGTACCCCTTATGTAGGAGCTAGATATGAGGAACGAGGTACTGAATAAAATTGGTATAAGAAGCAATATAGTCTTCTGTGTATGAAATAAATTGTGACAGACAATTCAAGTGCATTTTTTGCGTTCATGCGTTGTGCATCATGCATTTTTAGAAAAACCTTTAAAAAATCATTAAAAATTGTTTAGTACACTATATAGAATATCAATATATACAACTCATATGTCAGGAGCGATCAATGTCATTGGAAATATACAATATATTATACTATTTTGAAATATCAATATACAATAAACAATATAAGACTAATGTGTCAGAGTGATAAATAAGTGTTATTGGAAATTTTGTGTTGAACGTAATATCGTTTGTATTTTACTATGCGGTTTGAAAAACAAATTACATTAAATAATAGATAAGTTTAAAACCATATAATAGCACAAGAACATAAGAATGAATGTAGGTTTATTGAAGTAAACAATGGGCCGTATTAATAAAAACAGCAATTGCTCATAAGAAAATGTATAAGCAAATGCAAAAGGTATCAGCAATTGCTGATAAGCAAAAGCAATTGCTTAAAAGTGTATGAATAATCATTTGCTTTTTCTTATCAGCAATTGTTTATTCTGTAAGCAATTGCTGAAAATATTATAAGAACAACAAATCTTGGCAACCAATAAAACTATTGTTAGATTTCT
>JAUZND010007866.1:0-10161 GCA_034780555.1 Coelogynopora nodosa | reverse complement strand
CTCTTAAACATCTGTTCCCGTTATATTGCAATCCTTGTTACTGTGTAACTCATTCTTGTCTTATGATTATGTGGTTGAACCACGAAAATTTGGCATTGGCTTGTGTGTTTTCTCTTATTTTGAGTATGAAAATATTTTTCTTATTGTATATTTGTGAGTCATCATACCAATTTGATTGTCATAGGTAACCCTAAAAATATATATGTAAGCAATGAAAGAGTTGGTTAGCGACTTGGAAAGTGTAGACGAGAGCACACGAATACGACCGTTCGTGTAAAGAGATGAAAGCAGAATAAAATTTAGCTGCGAAAGCTTCTCTATTTTTTAATAAGAAATACGTGAGGCTAGCTGATAACGGAATGCCGGTTTGCATCAATATCGCCAATATAACTTTTCTGTAGCATGTGCTGGAATCTACAATATAGGTACTTATAATTCAACTGGCTAGAATTTAAGCTGCGAAAGCTTCTCTATTTTCTTATAAGAAATCGTGAGGCGAGCTAATAGAGAAATTGTTTGGCGCGAAAATTCAAATTCATTTTACATTTAGGTGGGGGGGGGGGGGTTAAAGGTCAAGTGGTGATCCAGAACTGACACTTCTTACACTACTTCAATTGAAAACAACGTATAATAAAAATGTTAATTTTGAACATGATATTAAGTGACAAATAATCATTTATATATAAGAGAAAACGAAAGCTCAAATGAGATTCTACTGGCAGCTGATGCGATCGATCTCTTCTGAAATTTCCACATGGTTTCTCTGGCGCGTATAGGCCTCAATCATTTGATTGTCAGCGCTTAGGATTTCAAACAAAACTCCATACACCTTTATGTTTATGTGGAGAACTGCGCATTTGTGACTTAGACGGTTTAGGGTTTTCATAGCTGCGCATTTTTCCTTCATTAAGGAGGCACTAAGGAGGCATTAAGAACGGCATTTTATATGTACTACTTTTAAAAATTAGAAAATAGTTTCATAGTTTATAAAACAGTAAGCAATTTTACTTGCATTATTGAAATTTTTTTTTATAACATATTGATAACATATTCTAAACTTATAAGAGTTTTAAATAGACACAAATATCTATATATAATAAAATTAATATTTATTGAAATGTAATGTTTAGAACATAATAAATGCTATACTGCTAATACAATATGTATATCCTTTCATATTACGTTATTGGATTTTTAATTTTACATGTTAAATAACATATTATATATTAATAACATCATAAATCATACATTAAATCACTATTTATTCATCAAGTATTTGTATTTTTTAGAATAATAACGCAAACCAAAGAGACTTCTATCCAAATATAAGAATATGAGAATTTAATGAATATAACTACATTCAAAGAAAGATATATATGTAAAAAATTATTAAAGACTTCATAGTAGATTAATTAAAACTTAATATTTGGACATGGCCAGCAGTCGTGGTCATGTGTGCTGTTTGCGGTATATTTGTGGTCAATAATATATGTAACGTCAAAACTAAGAAAGAATATGTCAGGATGGGTTAAACTAGCATAGTCTCTCTACTTTGGTTGCAAAATTGGTGATTAAGACAAAATTGGAGCTCCACATTATTGTTGCACACAGAGCTATACTTCGCTTACTCAATAGTTGAATAGCAAACAAAAATCCATGCCCTTCTAAGTTCCCACGGTGTAGCGCGAACAGAACAATCATTCAGTTGACTGCTACTTTTGTATGATTAATGTTACAGGACATTCAACAAAGACTCGGAGTAAAATTGTTTATCCTCATTGTGCATCAGCAATGAGACTAGTCCCTCATGATGATCATATGTCAATCCCTATTCTGCCAGCAAACCATGAAATAAACTTTGGACTGCTATCCAGTGATGATAATATTGATTGTACTGATACTTCCCGTATCATGAAACATGTTGTGAAGACTTGACTCATGTTTGAAAGAGTGGGACCCGTCTTGTCACTTGAAACACGTATTTCAGTATTCCTTTGATAGACACAAAAGGTATGGCACATTCTAATCGATGATGGAGGACAATATTTGCTACTGTAACAATGTCATGAGACTATTCAATAAAATTGGGTGTGACTACAAATGTAATGAATGGCGACTGTTCATTATAGATGCTTCCACATTCAGTTTTGTAGCTGTGCTACTTCACAATGTAAACAAGCATTCTTCTATTCCACTGGCACATACTGTTACCATGAAGGAATCATACTAAAGCATGGTGAAGCTACTAGTGGTGGTCAACTACTCTGAACACTAGAGGGTTATTGATTTGCAGTGATTTCAAGGTTGTGGCTCTTCTACTCGGCATGCAAATGAGTTACATAAAACACATTTGTTTGTGGGACAGCAGAGATAACGCCAACCATTTCACTGACAAAATTTGGACACTACGACATGAGTTAGTGAATACCATTAGTGAATGCAGCCAACATCATCTTTCCACCTCTGCACATTAAATTAAGGCTTATGAAAAACTTAGTAAAAGCTTTGAAGAAAAATCAACCTGGCTTTCAATGCCTACGGAGAAAATTCCATCGAATTAGTGATGCAAAATTGAAATATTGTGTTTTTACTGGCCCACAGACTAGGGAGGTTCTCAAAGACATCCATTTTGACAACAGTTTGGGTAAGCTGGAGCTCTCGACATGGAAATAATTTCAATTGGTGGTGTCAGATTTTCTGGGCAATCGGTATACATTGATATGCTATATTATTATATTCATGAATAAAGCAGTCTAACTTGGAATTGATTTTGTATAAGGTTTAGTGGCATTAAAATGACAAATAACTGAAAATAAAAAATATAATATATCAACAGATTTATGGCGAAAAATATACAAAATTAGATTTTTTCATAAAACATTTAATTATAAAACTAGACGTCTAGGTAACAAACTGATTGCAGATTTAGAATCAGGGTGTTGCAATTACCCTAATAGAGCTTAAATATTTTAAGTATACAAGAATTTTTTAATTTTTTTGTTTACCTGTGAGTAATTAATCGCATTTATTGTGGGGAACTACTACCTTTAACCATGGATAAAAGCAAATTAACAAATAAATATTTAAATTAATAAAAACAAACACTAAATCAATTTATTAATTTAAATGAAACATTTATAAAGAGCATAATATAGGAAATAATTATAAGAATAAGTAAAAACAATAGAAATACTTTAGAAAATTTCACGTCCATAACATAAAATTAACAACATCTGTTAATATTGTTTTCAATAGCGAAAGTTAATTTGATAAACGGTTTAGAATTGAGAAAAATAGCAAATTTATCAAAACACTTAAACAAAGATAAAGTAATAACAAATTTATAACATTAAATGTTAAGCTTTATAATATAAAAAAATTTCAGACATTTTAGAGTCTTCACGTTTTTGAAACTTAGTCACATTTCTGACATCACCGACTGTAGTTTCAGGACGTGACGCAGCGGTCCTAGATTTTTTTTCTAAAATTGAAATATTTACGTAAAACAGTTGTCTAAGTTATACCTTTACAAGTGTTAAGGCCTTTGACTTTGAGAGTCTTAAAATTACTATTAAGGAAATCTTCACGAATGCGTCCATCTAATATGCTCTTCCAATTTCCAGTTTCAATTATGTTAATTACTTCAAAGCAGATGCAGACTATCGTACCCAAGGGCCTAAATACTAATAAGGGATAATCGATATAATTGATTTCTTTACCATAACGGCAGATTGCTATTGATATCATTATTTATAATTTGTAATGAATTGTAAGGATAATATATATATATATAGGTTTACTCATTAAATAAAGTTTAAATATAGCTCTGTTTATGTCACGTTAATGTCATGTTTATTGTCAAATAATTCATTGATTTAAAATATATGAACGATTTTGTGATATACCAATCTTTCTTTATGGATTTTATTATCTTAAAAATACGTTCAAGTAAAAAGGAAAATGCATACAATTTTTTTTGTGAAAATGTTAACTGGACTAAACTAATCTTTGCTCTCATTTTTTTAAATAATTTTTATTTAATTAGTATTAGATACAGGCATACAATAGTTGTTTAATATGAATTAAATACATTAATATAAATATTAAAATAGTAGGGACTGAAACTTAAATACAACTGTGATTTTTGATTTTCGAATAAAACAAAACATTGTTTTCATTGAAGAATATTTTTTATTATTGGACTAATGTAGGAAATTACAACATTCATATCATTAACGTATGCTCCTGTTAGTCCAGTGTTTTTTGGAAATCGGAAAAGTGGTTCGCCCAGTAAAAGTTTCAATTTAATTATAATAATTTTCAATGTAAGTATTGCATTGTACATTTATTTTCGAGTCACATAATTATGGGTGATGTTGCTGGTCAATGTTGAATTATGGTTGACTGGAAAATAGAATTCCCTCGGAAACAATGCATAAAACACCATGGAAGCTCCGAAAAGTAATAACACCGCAGCAACTACAATAATTTTATTCGAATAACAGAAACCAGTTGTTCGTGGGGGATATCACCGTGGATGGGCAGCAAGACCGGCAAGTCCGTGCTGCTCCGGAGGGCTGACTTGGTGTCCGAACGTGTCCCTCAGACCCAGTTGTTTCCTTACTGTCGCCGACCTTACCGCTTATGAGGGCTGAACAGAGGGAAGTTCTTTAATTTGAGTTAAAAATTGTACGTTTAATATAATATAATATATATATATATATAAATGTATTATTAGATTACCTGCTTCAATTTACACAATCCTGACCCGTAACAAGCACTTGAATTGCGAAACAAGTTGTAATATAATATAATATTTTATATATCGTTAATTACGTATCAGGATTTAAAAATATATATTTGGATGGTTAGTTTAGATTATTATATATTAATTAATATTGTAACAAAAAACTACATACGATACGATATAAGGAATCTCATTATTATTTATGTTAAGAATTTTTACCACATTAAGATTTTGTACTTCTATACCTGATAGAATTGTTTAACATGTTAGATTTGTATTATACATGATTTTTAAAATGATGACTTTTAAAATATAATTCACCTGTGCGCCAATACTTAAGATCTAAGCAGCGGATTTTCATAATTATTTCTGCAACAATTTTGGATGAATAATAATAATGATTATAATAAGAATATCGAATTAAAATTATTTAATTTAGTTTAAACTATAAAATCATAATTATCAATTTAAAATAGAAATGACACATTAAGAATCATTTAAATATTTTAAATTAGCAGATATAAAAAATATATGTATAATTGTAAGATAAGCTCATGGATCAAATATGAAACTATTTGGATAATTTTCTAAAAAATTATTTATATTCATAACAGCAGTTAGGGGGGCAAAACCTATGTAAAAGGTTACCACAATTTTGAATAGCTTCTGTTACTTTTACAATTTTTACAGATTTAACTAAATTTCATACTTAGAAAATGTACTTCAATAAATATGTACGTGTTGTTTTATTTACAAATCATTCTAAGATTGTGTTTCGGAAAAAACAATTTGTATATTTTTGATCCGATATACTTAGTAGGATGACATCAGCAAATTTTAGTTTTTATTTGAATCATAAATTATGCCTATTAACACTTCATATCAACAAAATTGCACAATTTAATATCAGTTAGTAAAGTTTTTGATTTTTTATATTATTCACAAAAATGTAGAATAAACAAAAAATATTTGACTTTAAATTTTCATCGATCGATCACGTAAACAATGTATGGATATTAAACAATATTACGTAAAAATGTTTTACAAATAAAGTCCAAAGGTGAAAAAGTTTGTATCGTACTTTTCAAATAATTTTAGTTTTTAGATATCAACATCCATCCACACTTCTCGGTGATTGAAAGGTTAAAACTGTGCTTCGGAATATAGATGTAAGGGGGGGAGTAGGAGTGGTAGTTGGAGTGGGAGTGGGAAGTTTTATTACGTTTCAATTACACAATCATAGGCGTTAAATATTTAGTGGCTGTATAATTAGGATGAAAACATATATTTCACTTGGTATCAAGATCATCAAAAAACAAAAAACAAACTGTCGAATATACTACGACGACAATTGAAGCTGAAGAATATAACGAATGTGTCTAAATATAGGATTGAAAGTCGTATGCTTTTTCAATATATTATCGAACAATCGTGCTTTTGACAGGTTTTCTGTTTATTCAAGTGAATGAGACGTTTAAGCTTTCAAAGTGTGTAATTGGCGGAATTATATATGAAAATAACAATAAAGTTTTATTTGTGTACAATTTTTTAAATATATGACAATACTAGTATAAGAAAGGTTTTATTTTCAGTTCTCGTTTAAATATATATATATATATAACCTATACAAATGTTTTACTATATACTGTATTACACCTTATAGATGTAGTATAAAAATAATACCAAAGAGTTACATGATATATCAAAAATAATTAAATGCCAACAAAGTTTTATTTTCAACATATTTAAACATAAATCATTAGTAGTTAATGTGAGGTGTCTACTTCTGCTCTTTAATGTGAAACTTACAATTGGTTTCGCTAAGAGATTGCACTTTTGCAGCATTCCCTTTTCTTTGAAGTCGAAGTCGAGCCTGTAATAAAAGTGAATGATTGCAATTTTAATTTAAAATACAATTAATTAAATTACACAATTAAATTCAGGAATTATTCAATAATTGACAGTTCAAATACTTACTCCTACCCATATTTAAACGTAAAAAACTCTACTAATGACATTAATAATTAAATTATGAATTGTGTGTCTTATCAAATAATGTAACTAAACCAAACCAAACTAAAAAAAGCTTTCATTCTTAGATTTCCATCTTATGTGTGTTTTTAATGAAAAAAAATAACTGAAATGATTATTTAACAAGATATTTAAAAGAAATCTCTTCGTACTAAAACTTAATTCATAGAAATATTCGTTTAAAATATTGTTTGATTATTTTATGAACTATTGAATAATTAAATGAAACTAAAAATTATATAGATTTAATTTATTTAAATACGACATTTATAAAAATAAAATTTTGAAAATCAATTTGCTATATATTTCTCTTACACTAGAAGTTAAACACTAAATGAGATTAAAATAATCTATCTTATTAGGAGCATTTAGTAATATTCGATTGAAAATTATATAGTTAGACGGCCAAAATTTGTAATAGAATTTACCAAAATGTAACCTAATTTACACCAGTATATTACACTAGCAATTTACGAACAGTTTACACTATATAGAATTGTTTTAACTCTGTATATAATAATAATATAAATATAGTCTGTAATAGTCGGTAAATAGTGTGTATAGTCGATAAAACAAAAGAAAATAAGTAAAAGTAAAATGGAAATGGAAATATATTTACTTATTTGGATAAATAATGTAAATCTGTTAAAATCAAAGAATACGGAATTGTAAAGTAGGCTCACTCTATTTTTTAGTGATAATATATTTACACGCGGGGTTTTGTCATATCTTTGTAAGCCTATATACAAGTTTTTATATTATTTATACATGAAAAGATATTGACGTGTTGATTATATATATTCTATAGATGTCTTATTATATAAAACGTATATGTTCATCTCATTAAAAAGATTTGAAAATGTCTAGGTACTATTATGTTTATTTTTTTATTAGTCAAATAGAAATTTAATTATAATGTTTAAAATAAATATTTTGCACTTTTTTTCGATTAATTATTATAATTTTAATATGGCTGGTTGTATATACCGAAAGTCACGATTTCAATTTACATTGCAAGGTTCAAATTAACTTAATTTTATTATGTAATTATAAATGTATTATGAGATACGAATTATTCCATGTGGCAGTATACTTTAACACCATACTATATTCTTTACCATACTATATTCTTTACCATACTATATTCTTTACCATACTATATTCTTTACCATACTATATTATTTACCATACTATATTATTTACCATACTATATTCTTTACAATACTATATTCTTTACCATACTATATTCTTTGGTTGAAAGAGCTTGCTCACATTATCAGCTTGCTCCTGCCAATCTTGTCTGTACATTATCACCGTGGCAGATATCAGAGAAACGAAGATCCCAATTGTCAGCCCAATCCATAGTCCTGCATTCAGTGATTATACAATTATCCGTCCATGATACACATCGGTTTTGTTTAAGTATGTTAAACTATAGTGAAGTCAGTTACATATATTTAGGGAAGTAATCCTATAAAAGCGCACTAAATAATTTAATGTTTTCTGGCAATTCAACGATTGGAATCATTCCTACTGCGAGTAACAATATGCTGAACAAATTCACAAGAATTTACTGATCACTTGTCAAGCACAGTAACCTCGCATCTAGAAATAAGGTACACTGCTGGAATTTGAATCCAAAACATTAAACTCAATCAACAGCGCCTAAGCAGGGCTATCTCAGTTTTGACCAACTCTGATTGACTATAAAAATCAGATTATTATATTATTCTAAATTATTATGTATGGGATTTTAGAAGGTTGTAAAAAAATGTAATATTATAGATAGGGAGGGTAGGGTCTCATATAAACGTGTCAGTTTAGTGTTATATATATATTAAGAATCTTTGAAAATCTAAGAATTTTTCTATCATGCTCGAATTAATAAAAATGTAATTTTATATTCAGAATATTTCGTTCGTGTATTCATGTAGATTTTAACATCTCTAAACTGTATATTATCTTATGTTGGCTATACTTATTTGGTATCAATTAAAGTCGACACTACATTTTCATTTATCGCTGAAATTAAATCGTTAAAGACAATGAACTGTAATGCAGTATAATATATATTTTAAAATGTTGTATTTCAGTGACCTATATATATATATATATATATTATATTCTATTACTGAATTAATATAGTTTGATTTTACGGCTTTGCACAAATATTTATGCGGACAATATAGTCATTTATACAGTTTATGGTGGCACTTTCAGAATTTTAAATGCCAAACTCAAATCTATTTTTGATTCAAAATCAAATATCGATATGAAATAATTTAAATATCTCATAAACACCGAACATACATTTTTTTATGAGTCAAGTAAAATACAACCAGCTCGACGTATGGGCATAAATAATCGATTAATGCATAGTAATATAATAAAATAGTAATAAGGCTTTGTTCATATCATAACACGTCGTTAATAGACATTGTTTTTTAAATAGAATGTATTATCATTTTGGCGCTTACCGCTTTTATTTTATTTATTTCTAGGAGGTCTCAATCCAAATAATAAACAAAACAATAAATTAATCGTCGCAAAACTCTAGAAACAGATTCATTTATATAAATAAATACATTTATATACAATGATTTCAAAGTATAGTAGCTAAAATATTACGTTTAAAACTTATTATTTAATGAAACACATGGTACAATTAAATGTACGACAATTTACTACATATCACAGAAAAACAAAATAAAAAGTGGGTCAATGTTGTTGCCAGTATTTCAATTGAACCGATGGTGTATTATTAGAGTACACATAGCTGTATTTGCATTTTTATAATATAACAAAACGTTACATGAAACGCCCAATTTCCCCACGTAAACTGCTATCAAACCAATAGGGACACCGACAATGTAATATCCTATCGTTATTAGAAAAGCTCCAACTTTTTGTCGTCCACAGCCTCGCAAAACGCCATTGAAGACTGCCTAGATTAAGCAAATTAAATTGTTTTGTAAAGATAAATTTGTTGTTTATTATAAACAAAACATGTATCTGTTATTGATTCCACGTTATAGAATGATACTCTTAAATCAATAAAAATGTGTCAGTATAAAATACATGTAAAATCAACATTTGGACATAAAATGTATTTTTAAATTCGGAATATAATTTATTATAATTATTATTGGGAGTGCAATTAAATAATACTGGAACGATAATCTTCACTTTATTTATCGGTCTAAGTAATGCTCAAAAACGGCAATAACAATCCTAATAGTAGTGTTTTTAAAAATACGAATAGTTATATTGAACTTTTAAAATAACAATTGTTTTCCATGATTATGACTCGGGGGGGGGGGGGGGGGGGGGGGGGGGGGGGGGGGGGGGGGGGGGGGGGGGGGGGGGGGGGGGGGGGGGGGGGG
>JAUZND010007865.1:0-30521 GCA_034780555.1 Coelogynopora nodosa | reverse complement strand
ATGATTGATCTCTTTATTAATTTTTGTTCATTGTAATAATACTCTTGTTTGCCACACGATAATGCCGAGAGGCCCTGAATTAATAAATAAGTACTTAATTATTTCATGCAATTTTAACTAGATGACAGTAACCTATGACAAGCAAACTTGGTATGATGACTCACAAATATAAGATAAACATTTTTATACAAATTACAAATAATTGTAAGTAGTATATAATCCTACACTTAAAATAAGGTTTAAATACATTATAAACTTATTATTTCTTTAAAATTATTGTTTTTAGACGATTATTTAATTTTTGACAAAGTAGTCTATAATTTTTTATGTTTACAACTTATGACAACCAAACTTGGTATGATGACTCACCAACATAACACAAATCGTTTATACTACCTAGTGATTAAAAAGATAGAATACCATTTACTATTATAATTATATCAAAATTATACAACAGTAGAAAGAGTAGGAAAGTAAGTAAACAAATGTGAGTGTCACTGCTCATCATCGTCATATATACATTCACTTTCGGGCAGTATAGGATCCGGCATCAAGCAGATAGATGGTAACGCTACCCATTTGTCTCTTCTCTCCCAAGCATATTCTGGCATTCTTCGTTAACCAGGCATCACCAACTTTTATAATTGAAATTGCATAACAATTACACGCACATACGTACATCCGTGCATGCTTTTACTTGTTGTATTTGAGATTAACAAAAGTTTCAATTATTTTAGTCTTTCGCCCCTCAGACACTCCGTGGAGGTGTTATAAGGGTTTGCCGGGATGATTTGATTGTACCGCATGTTTCAAGTATGGTTCAATATTCTATAATACGCTGCTGTTTGCCCTGAAAAGTAAATATTGCTAAGTCCTTTGAACATTGTATTAATTAATTCCACTCTTCTTCTATCTGTTGTCTTTGTGAAAAAATAGTCTAAGTATGGAATTCATTTCATCCGGCCACATTAATACAGAACTCTGCCTCAATGCATAGCCCAGCTCATCGCTGTCTATATTTGCTTGTGTGTCTTGTTTTAAACTGTTTGTCACTTCCGTAGCATCCGTCACAATTTTGGACATCTCAGGAGTAATGTTACAAAATAAAGGGCAAATCCTGAGAGAGAGAGCGATTGCAAATACGACCGTTCGTCTCTAGAGGTAGAAGCAGAATGAAATTTAGCAGTAAAAGCATCTTTATCTATAGGTAGCAAAATTAACCTGAGTGAGCTAGACTTTGTCATAATCCTCATTTAAATCACCCTAATCGTGTAATACAAGGCCATAATGCATTCCAATCGTAAAAATGAATGCGTAAATTTCAAAATGTCATACTACTTACAAAAAAATATTTAAGTATTATGAAGATTTCTCTTATTGTTTGTGGTTCATCATAACAAGTTTGGTTGTCATAAGTTGTAAATAACAAAAGTTATAGGCTAAATGACTAAAATTAAATTGTATATATTAAAAAAAAAATTTTTAACTCTAACTTATTTTAGCGGATTTCTAAAAATCGACTGACTAATAGATATTACAAAAGTATATTTATTTAATCCAATTTTACTATAAACAAATCAATTAATATAATCATCCGTAAATCACTAACATTTCAACATCACAACCGATTGTCAAAATATTGGCACTGACCCATAGCTATTCTTAAGGTTTATCTATTTAATTTAATTTAATTTTAATATAATATATATATTTATTATGTAATTAAAAATAATTTTAATATAATTAAAATATTATACTACTTACGAAAAAACTATTTAAGTAGTACAAAAGATTTGTTTTATGTTGGTGAGTCATCATACCAAGTTTGTTTGTTATAAGTTGACAACATCAAAAGTTATAGGCTAAACACAAAAGTGATTTTTTTAATTAAAAGTAAATTTTCGTCAAAAATTAAAAAAATTGTCTAAAAATATTATTTATAATTAAATAATAAGTTTATAATGTATTTAGACACTAATTAAAAATGTAGGATTATATACTACTTACAAATATTTGTAAGTGGCATATAAATATTTATCTTCTATTTGTGAGTCATCATGCCAACTTTGCTTGTCATAGGCTACTTTCCTAAAAAGTTATGCCTAATGAAAGATTTGGGTCGGGTATGATCGATAATGATCCTGATCGTAAAAAATAAAATAAAAATGTAGGGGGGGGGGGGGGTTGGGGGGATATGGCCAAATGTTAAAGGTAAAATTGTGCGGGGGAATCCACTCTTCCAATACTACTGCATAAATTCATGAGTAAAAGGTATTGATTAAATTTGTTACTGATCAATTTATTAATCATAACATATATCAGTGTATTTACTAATAATAATAAACGCATCTGATTAGTGTTTTATGCGTAAAGGCGATACATTTATGATAACACAATCACTGTTAGACAAATGATTAAATTACGAAATAATATTAATGACGTTACAAATAATATTTTAAACAAAAGAATATTTTTAGTTTAGACCCACGATATATCTGAAAATGTGAATAAATTCAGCTAATAAATAGGTAATCTTTAACCGATGAATGTAGATATTAAATTATAAAATATTTATATTGGTAATTAGTATTATGAATATTATTGAAATAATATTATTAGTATAAAATATTAAATTATCCCACGCTTCCCCTCCTACCCTATGAATAAGGCTACACCAATTTTTTAAAATTGTTAATCGCATTGTTAAACTTCCCTATATAAGAGTATCTATAGTAAGTTTTTGATAAAACAGTGTGAATTAATTAAATAGGTTTATTGTGTCAATAAAAATATATACTAGTATAAGGTATAAAAATACAAAAGTAAAAATATAATGTTTAATATAGCTCAATATATAGAGTGAATTATTAAACAATTCAAATACGGCACCCAATAGCGTATATTGTTAAATTGTAGGCTATATACATTAAACACATGAAATATTGATAAACAATACATTTTATTTTAACTGCTTTATATAAATAAATACCAATTGTAGGTAAATATCAAGTAAATCAATAACAAATAAATACAGAATTGTTTGATTTTTAAAGGTTAATTCATCATTCAATCAAAGTATTTATTTACCATATTATGATAGCTACGAAATTATAAATCAAAAATTTATTATCTTGAAACGTTTCTTGCAATTCATTTATTCAAATTTGAATTTAAGAATTTGTAAGTAGCAAATTGATAAAAAAATATATATAAACAACTTTTATGATACTGCAAATTATTAGTTTAGGTATTGTTAATTATTGTTTAAAATATTTGATTTATTAAATTATATGCACTAAGAAAAAGTTGTTATACACATTCTTAACATTATAAGAGAGATATACTTGTTACAGAGTTATTAATAAAATATATTAAGAACTCTGTAACAAATAAATCTGTCTCATAATGGTAAGAATATGTATAACAATTGTATTCCTTTCATGATAAAAACGACATAAATCTTAGTCATAATGATTTGCTAATTTGTAAGAGTTACAACAAATTAATAAAACTTTACTCAAAGAAACGAATGAAATATTATACTTTTGTGATATATTTTGTAGGATATAGAGGTCAATTTGGTATATTTTTTCATGAATTTCAATACTTAGTTCAATATGTATATGGATAAAAAGGAATATTGATGGGTTAACAGGTTGTGAACATCTGTGTTGAGATATAAAATGTGATCCAAAAGTTTACACCATTGACATAAAGCTTTCTGACAAGTTTCAAAACAAAGCTTATACGTGTGTAACATTCAACGAAACAATTGTACAAGGCAGATTTCTACGTTAAATCAATATGACACATAAAGAAATATTATACCATTGAAATAATTATCAATTATATACTACTATTCGAAGTTCTATACATTTAGAAGTTTAGAAGTTTAAAGATGAGGTTCAACAAAACGTATACTTATAAAAATAATATATTACAAGTTAAAAAAGATGCACACTCAACTGTTTCACTGGAATCCTCAAATATTTGATGTGCACATCTCATTTATTGTTTACGGTTATATTCTGTATTAGAAACAATCGATTTTGCGTCATTCTTTATATGCATAAGCAATAAATCGATACAGTTCATGCAATTATAAATATGTGTGTAGGTAAGTGTTCATATGTGTTCATTTCATGTTCCGAGCACATTATTATCGTGATTAAAACTCAAGTGTTAGAGTTAATATTTCAATTAATAAATTTATTTATTATGCACAAAAAGTGTGAATTTAAAGAGAATGAATTAAAAATTAAATTATTTTAGATACTTTTTTTTAAAGTATGAACGCATAAACGATCTAATTCCAGCAACAATAGCTATACAAACTTATTTAACAATTTTAGGAAAGTTGTCGAATTTATATTATTCTTTTTCAAATTTAGGTCTGTGAAAAAAGTCTAAAAATAATAATAATTTACTATATAAAACGTTGAAATAGAATTATTATGTTATTTATATTAACTTGAACTTGTCTCAGTTGTAAAACATAGCCTACTTAAATATACAGATATTAAATGTGAAAATTGAACGCACAAAATATTGGAGAATGACCATCATATCCACAAAATCAATATATGACTTTCATTTGAACTATGTAGTATCAACTCATCAGTTAGAAAGCTACGATGAACACACACCATGTTTAATACATATGAGCTGAGATTAAATCCGCATTTTCTTCACATTGATATTATTCAATTTCTGCGAACTCCGGATAACTCTGACGACGGGGTTTTTCTAAAAGTGAAACGAAAATTAAAATTGATTTAAATTTAAGTAATAATTTATTTAAATTTAAGTAATAATTTATTTGTAAACATGAAATGTGCCTAACAAAAGGATTGGGAAACAAGGAAAGTTTTATGCATTTATGATTAATTGAATTAATGGAACTAAAACAACACTCTATAGGCTACATCACTGTGGAACGTATAAATTTAAATTCAAATTGTCAAATGTATATATTTTTATATTTAATTATTTATCAATTATACAATATTGGAACTATTTTAGTTCTTTTAAAAACAAAAGCATAAAAATATGTCCAACGAAACTGAAAATAAATAATCAATTTTGATTAATAAATATTCAATGTATAAACAATGCACGTGTTATTGTGCTCAATAAAGAATAAATATAGCCTAGTGATTTTTTAACGCAATATTTAGGTATTGAACGTTATTATAAAATTTCAAAAATTATTTAAATTTTAATACATTTTAATTTAGAAACATAAACTACATACACATTTAACTGAAAGAACTACACTTTTTTTATAAAACAAAAATAATTAATTTAATATAAAACGATATTATTGATTTATTGATTATAAGTATTAAATACATATCACACAATTTGTAACTTGGTAATGACTAGATAAACAAATATTAAATATGTCATTAGGAATAGTGTAGCATATTCTACTGCCGAAACATCGTAATTAATTGTATTTAATTGTACTGATTGTAATTAATTGTAATAATTGTATAAATTGTACTGCGGATTTATTATTGATAAATGTGTTATAATAATAGGCCTATGTAATGAAAAAAAATCAAAGCTCCATTAAGCTATAAATTCAATGTATGGAAATATATTATGCGCAAAAATCTTCTACATTACTGCATAAAAATTAGTATTAAAACATAATAATAAAATTGAAACCGAAGCAAATTTTTAACGAAAGTTAAATGTACAAAAATTAATAAACTATCGGAACAAAAATGGTCAGGTACAAGAGTAAATATATAGAATACAATTAGAAATGAGCCTAAATTAACATAAATACTTCAAAAAAACAGAAATGAAGATTAATTTAATGATAAAATGACATCGAGGTTGCTGATAACTGGAATGTGCTGAAACTGATTGCAAAATATGATAGAGGCTTTTGAATAGGTAAACAATTTAGTTAAAAAAGTGGGTTTTTATTTAAGAAATACAGCATCTTCTTAATGATTCTTATTAAATGAAAAAACTCTGTATTCCATACATCGATTTTATTTGTAACATGTTAGTGGGTATTAACATGCAAAAGTACGCTATATGTTAGTCAATTTGCAATCGTATATATGGCTGCAGCTTAACTATGTCTAACAATGTCTAAATAATCAAATAATATATATACGGTATATATGAGACAAATGTTTAAATTTCTAATTAATTAATATTTTTGTAGATGTACAGAACTAAAATTAAAACTTTATAAAAATTTAGAAAATTGTTAATTAAATGTTTCTACTAAAAATATAGATTAAGTATATCATTTGTTATAGTAGATATATAATGGATGAATACTTAGATATTTTCAGCGGCTGATGGCAAATAAATATTTGGTTTTCTATAACTTTTCTGTGTTCTTTAAGTTTTGATTGTAATCATAAAAATGATGTTTTAACAAATTCAACACACCACAACACACCACCACGTTATACCATGAAAACATAATAAATTAAAAAATGATAAATGATAAAACATAATAAAAAAAATGCGATGTAAACATAAGCTTGTTGATTAAATAAGTAATTAATGTTTTTTGCTTAGTGTGTTTTAAAAAGTTAGTGTGAGAGAGTTTTAACTGGAAATATTAGATTCAGTTAATTTAGTTTTCATTCTTAATATACTCGTATATTAATTTATAAAAAAGCAATTCAAGATATTATACGCAGATAACATATTTACTAAACGTTTCCAAGTAAAATTACTCAAACTCATAATCAATAGTCAATCACAAAATTAAAAAAAAAAAATTTTAATAAAAAGATAAATTTCGAGAATTTAAAACAAAAAAGATTCTCGCAAATACACTAAATAATCTCCAAACTTCCAGACAATTAAAATGCTGCTATAAATAAGTTACGTCTTCATTGAAATAACCTCCTAAACCATTCAAATAATTGCCAACAAAAACAACACAAATACATGCTACTACAAAACATGTTTCCACTTATGAGATTATTAAAAATAAAATTCCCAATCTTACCGCTACCTTTCTAAACGCCAGATCAAATTTACAACAGGAAATCTAATATTCAGCAAAATCTCAGCATTATATTGAAAATAATCCATAGATCCTTTCAAATAAATTATTCACTTCTGCAACTATACTCGCAACACTCAAAAACAGGACATGTATAGCCTCATTAAAGAAAGCCTTCTTGCAAAATAACCTAAACATAAAATCATCCGATGTCATGAAAACTTGTCAACTAGGTATTTAGTTTACTACATTGCTTCTAGTTTTTTGGTTTATCGTCTCAGTGTTTTTAATAATTAAGTGAAATACTGGTAATTTAATTTTTTTTCTATTTGAATTTTACTTTAATATTTTATCTTTATATGGCAGACTATTTTAAAGAAAGCGGTTAGATAATTTAAAAAATATATTTTATTGCATTTTTACGTAAACCATCAGTCAAATCACATTCCATGGTAAACGGTTTAGATATAAATTTAGAAACATTTATTAATAATTGTAGGATCACGTTTACGCAGAATTTATAAATGCAATTAGTGAATTAGTTTTGCACTAAAACAATTAAAAAAAAACAAAGAGATGAAATTGAGCTAAGCGTTTTAAAATCTATAAATAATGTGGAATCAATGTTTGGGTAAGAATTATCTAATTGTGTCTTCAATTATTTGATGACATCTATCTGTATGTGGATTTTGTATAAAAGTTAATAGGGCTCTTGTATTAGTATCAGTTGTCTAATAAAAGCGATGCAATTTTCGTCAGATATTAATGCTATAACAAACAACCTTCTCCAAGGACGCAGAAATGATGGACTATATTTGTAAATGTTTTGCACACTTTGGTCAGACATTCTCCGCGGTAAATTGCTCGAAACTGTTGAAGCCGAAGGCTTTTGTTCAGTTTGCTCAGAACATCTCTGCAAGATACAAATATGCCGATCACTAAATTAAAGAAAACTGTCTTTGTAGTCGATGATATTTAATTATTTAATTACACAATTGTTTCAAAATAAATAACGATTTCTGAATATAATTGTATAAATATAAATAATGTTTTAGTTCATGTTATCAATGTTTCATTTAAGTGTTATTTATACAAATAGATTTAAATATATATTTAGTCATTTAGCGCCTTCAATTTAATGAATACGTTTTTGTCTAATTAGTTATTTTGTTAAAATTGGTTTATTAACTGGTTCAGTTTGTTAACTTTTTAAAGTTTAATTAATAAGATTTGTTTAATTATTATTTTTTTACTGTAGGAACATTTCGCACATATATATATATATATTTATATAATAAACCTTTAAAACATTATAACCCTTTGAATTTCTAAACCATTAGCATATTATTGGAATTGTTAGAAACAAATATATCCGTGTGAAGGGACACTCCGTGAATGTTAAACAGGTTATGAATAAAAGAACATCAAACAAAATTAGATAAAACTATTATTTTTTGTTTTTAAATAAGGCTAAATAATCTTCTTGTGTAATTTTTAGATAAAAATATTTCAATAAATATTATATTAAGTACATCGAATTTTATATTGTATCTATAAAAATTGCATAAAGCATTATATAACTTTTTGAATTATGCGTTTAACCGTTACTTGAAAGATTACTATATATTGCAATATTTTTTCTCTATAGTCATAGAAACACGTATTAACATGTATAAAATAATATATTCTGACCACCAATGTTAAAAACACATACAAATAAATAAATAATTGAATATTATCAATAGTCAAAACCCACTGCTTGATCTCGGTAAAAGTGAAGGTCCTTTTAAATCCGCAAGAAATGTTGGAACTGGCTGTAAGATTTGAAAACGTGCATGCAAAAATATTATGATGTCTGTATTTCAAGATGGAGGTTTTGATAATTCACTATAATTACTTCTCCATTATTACCTTTTAAAATCATTGACTTAATCAACACAATACACTTAGGCTAAATCCAATAAGATCTATATTGAAAACTACTTAATTCCTTAATTCTCGTTTATGTCCTCTGAACCGTTGTTTTCTGTTTAAATTCACATACAAGAGACAACCATATATGTTAATATTTATTTACATTTGTTTAATTATATATATATTAATATATACATACATTTAAGGTATAAACCTAAGTTACCTAATCTATAAATTTATTCTGCTTCAAGTTTGTAAATTTTAAATTGTTTATGATTATTAAGTGCAGAGTTCGAGAGATTTAAGTCCACATGTTCCTTTAATTAATAAACATGTAATTAAAAAAAGTCATGTGCCCAAATATGTTTAGTGCAACTTTTGCAAATAAATTTTCTTTGTTTTATGACACCTTCATTTAATACAACCTGCTTCTGTAGCCTACTTGTATATATTTTCTATAAATGTATTCTCTATGTCTTTCAAGGTAAGGCTTCCACGGCCACGGCGTGAAAAATCGTAATTAAAATGTCGTATATCTGGCATATATCGTATAATATACAATATATAACGCTATTGTTTTAAACAATTTAAATTTTTCTTGAAGATTATGAGTAGTTAATAAAATAGTGCCTTTTAGTAATTTTCCTCATTGCAAAGATTTATATTTTTATGAAAATGTGATAAAATTTCTTTAGTATAACTAAGGTGTAATTTTTTAATGTTACCTATTACCTTTGCAATTCAGAATTTATCCCTACGGAAAATGTTGAATATATACACAATTGATTATTTGCAGCAGTTATAAAAATCGATAAACAATCAATACTCACTCTTCTAATCTTTTGTCTACCTTCACCATGACTTGCAATCTGGGCGCTAACGCTGGACATTGGAAGCTGTGAGTCATTCGATCGATAGGCTTGATCGCCATTGGCTCCATTGATGCTGCTCATCAGTGTGTCCAGCGCTTGCGGGGGAATGTAGAGGGGATTCACCTTATTCGGCTCACCGGTCGGGGGGATCTGATAGGCGCCCCCCTGTGCAATTCCTACTCCCCCGTTGGTGGATGACAAGGTTTTCTGGGGCTTTATGTTTGGGGTGCTGTTCGACGCGGTTATTGGCATTACTCTGAAAGGGAATATGTATCGCTTCTGATATAGTAAAAATATGACATAAAAGTATTTGAATCCAAAATGACCTCTTTTAATATAAAATAACACTGTTTAACATCGAAAGCTAATGGTACCCAATAGAGTATTCTTTGGAAATAAAAAAATAAATATTTACTCACTTTCAGGTCAATTTTCATAACAAACAATTTAAACACATCGAAATAGTATAATTTTTTTACATATCTTTAAAAATAGTTATTTAGTAAAAAAAAACTTTTTTATTTATTAAGTTGTTATTAGTAGGCCTAATCTTTAAAAAAAAATTTATTTAATATCCGTATCTCAAACACGAAAGCAAGAATATTATAATGTCATTAAATTTTTTTTGTAAGATGTAAAATATATATTAAAATTATAAATAATTTTTTTGTACATATTTTTGATTTTTTTTGGACAAAACTGAATAGAGTACTACTACATTATAAAAATTATATAATCATAACACATTTTACAGAAAAATGAATAATAAAAAAATTAATTGATCACAGAAGATCTTTATATTATCGATTTACCCTAAATATTAATATTTTTGATTTAACAAAAAAATTAACCTAAACCGTGTCCTAATTACGCCCAACATTTTATCTCATTTTAATAATTATGTAAAAAAAGAGTAAATCAGAAATCTGCTCGCTAAATGGAATACACTAGCTAATAAAATTAAGAATTGACAATGGCCACTATTTCACACACTTCTGGACACTAAAATCTGCGACAACAACTAAGTTTAATCCAATCGGAACAGTCCAAGAAGTGGTGGCTCACCTCAAATTATGGGAGTACTGGCCGGAGCTGTCTACGCTGGAGTTGAAAAGTTTCCTTTGCGACGGAGGGGGTGGGTGGGACTGTCGGCGCAGGTGAAAATCGTGACCAAGTTGGGGCGGCATTTCACCTCCGGAGCTGGGATAGTTGGACCAATTACCATGGCAATTATTATGGGCTGTACTATACAGAGTGCTATAGAGTATGAGTACTGGTTGAGAATAATATACTTTCAATTATCGTGTTATGAATATGTAATAATGCGAAAAACAGACATAACATCTATGAAAAGCAGGCAGTATGATTGCATTGCAAATCCGCATTCAATAAAAACTGCGGTGCTGTTTCTAGGACACTCTTTTCATCATGGAAAAATTCTATGTCTAAGCACAATCGGCTAATGATCTATTATGTTCACATCGATTAGCACTTATATTCGCAAGAAGTATAATATATAATACATGATTCCAATTTTGATAAACACAGTAATCAACAAGGTTTATCAAATTGCAGACCAGTTTCGGTGTTTTGACCCTCATCATAATATAATAGGAATCGATTGGTACAACTTAGCGATCGGTGAGCGAACCCACCGATAACTAAACTATAAGCCATATAATTGCCTGTGTCTAACTTATTATTTGTAGCACTAAATACACTAAATATACATGCACAGAGTACTAATCATATATATTAAAATATTTACTCTCTTTGTCTTAGAAGAACAATCTAACTTAACCCTATTATATACGATAGTTGCAAAAACGATGAGTCATCAGTGGCGCGAGGCAAGAATGAGCAAAACAAATATTTTAGCAGTTGTGCGCATCCTAAATAGCTTAATTACGTAGAAACTTTTAAAAATATTTTCTATTAAAAAATAAATATTTTATTTAACTATAGTATAAATAATTGTAAAACGTAAACTACGATTTCAGTGGTGTAAAAATAATATTTATCTGATAAACTTTTCACTGTTAAGAAATAATTTAGAAGAATGCCTATTTAAGCTTCGCCCAACTGCCATATCATATATTTTGCCTCGCGCTACTGTGTATGAATTATCGTTTTCACAGCCATCGTGAGGCATATCTATAAGATAAACAAAAAATCCATAGTAATGGTACTAATAATCGAGAGTACAACTCCACTGATACATATATAATGGACAGGTGAAGATGCTTCCTTGTATTAGGTGGGTTCAATCACTAATCGCTTGGTTGCAAATTTGAAGGGCACACTACACCAAAACTGGTCTCCAGTTGGATTAACAAGTTGTCAAACCGTGTCTATCAACATTATTATCATCTATACCCTATTATATCACCGCTTTAAGAATTATAACTTTATTAGTATAATATAAATAGGAAATATGAAAAAAATTGTTAATAATAATAATATGTTACTGTATAAGGCCACTTTCACCAAGTGCAGTAAACTTTCAATTAACACTTAGTGTTGTATAGATTTGATTTTCTCCAATCAAAGTAAACTAAGGTTGCAGGAATATTGATTAATTAAATTAATTGAATTAAAAACAACTTGTAAAATATTTTCTGCGAATTATCAATTTACTTAATGGAAAAATTAAATTTAAATTTAGAAATACGATATAAAACTAAACAAATTTTTTATATATACATAGTTTTTATTTTATTTTAAATTTTATTATAATTCATTCGTGATGATTTATTTTTTTGATTTTGTTTTTATCGTTATTAAATAAAGAGTAGATTTTTATTTATTGAAGCAACACAATGTTTTGACAACCCTTACATAAAAAAGTTTTGAACTAATTTAATTAATATTTTCAAAACATGCAATTATTTTCATATTTTTTATATTTTCAAAGTAAGTAATACTCAACACTTAACCCATTCTATCAACACAAATGTTTTTAAAAGGTTCCTTTCTTCATTTCAATATTATTTCACAACAGCAACTACATAGCAACTACATAGCAACTACACAGCAACTACTTGGAGACATAGCAACACGTATAACTGTTGATTAATTTTATGTTACCGAATTTATAGTTTTTTTGTATTTAATGTATACTATTGCTAAGTTTATACTTATTACAAATATAAAATTGTCTTACATAAAACAAATCGAATGTCATACTAATAATAATCTTAAACTACTACCCTACACCAGAACATGTCAATATGATTTCAAATTATGTATGTAACATAAAAGGAAAAATATGTAGGTACAAGCAGTCTTTATCTGTAAAAAAATATGTAAAACGAAATTAATTTAACAGAAGTTGTGATTACGTTGTTTCATTTTATGGAACATATTTCATGGATCATATTTATGGAACATATTTTATAGAATATACCTTGAATCACTGTATTTATCCCCATCGTTCAAGAACGGATACATCTCGTGAAACTCGCCTGAAACAATTAAAAAATATATATATTATTAATGATTTATCTAAAATGTTACTGTAATCTGGATGTCACCTTTATTAAATCAAATGATAAGTCACTGAGATTACACTGAAGTTTGTAATTTGAGCTTTGCAGACATTATTATCGATGCATTCGGCTTTTTATTCACTAATTTTTTTAAATCAGAAAGTATTTTGCTAAATTTAATTGTGTTTATTTATATAACTAAAATCCATTACATTTCATGACTATATAAATACTTTTTTCAACATGACACCCAGATGAAAAACTGAATATACAGATAAGAGTAGTATGGTGTTTTACGTATAATTTTCAACAGTTAACTGAGTAGAAATTACAAAATTTTAAATGTTTATTTAAGTATAGTGTCATTCCACAATTTTATTTGTTAAATAATAATAGTATGTTATGAATTAACCTTATCCCATATTTAGCATTTTTGTTATATTAAATTCTACATCTAGTTATGTCGTATAGATTTTCTCAGTATAGTACAACATAAAAATAAGTAAATTGAGTTCTCTGCATTTTAATTGTCAACATTCTAAATTATAATTATGTAATATTTTGAATTTTTGTTATCCCATTATATACATCCCATTATCCTCTTCTAAATGTTTTGTGTTTTACATTTTAATTATTTAAAAATTTTGTATATCGTATTTAGTTTTCTACTCAACCTGTATTGAACTTTTCATGTATATTTTCTGATCTTTGACTGTATTTCATTTTATTGTAGTATTTTAATTATAACAGATTCTTTAATTATAACAGATTCTTTAATTTATACTATCCTAATTTATATTTTAATTATTTAGTATTCTGTATTACAATAATACAATGTTCTATACACTATGTATTTAATTTATTGAAATAATATCTTATGTAATGTACGTTGCGTATTATCATCTAATTCTGTTCATTAATTAAATATTATTTACCCAAAATAATACATTGAACAATCAATCAATCAATCAATCAATCAATCAATCAATCAATCAATCAATCAATCAATCAATCAATCAACCGAGTGTGAGCCCGATAAGATTTCTTCTAGACAATTTTCTATTCCTCTAAAGTGACCGACTTACGATCTGCAATATACTGAATGTAGCGGAGATCCTCATTGTCCAGGTCTGGTTGAATGACGTCAATCGGCCCATTCTGACGTCCGTTGTGGATCATCATGCTCAACTTCTGGCGAATTGCCTCGATCTCTGTCGTGCTGTCTCTGGCCATCTATCAAATGAAACACAAATGGAACACAAATGGAAAACAAACGGGACACAAATAGCACAAATGGAACACAAATGGAATACAAATGGAATACAAATGGAATACAAATGGAATACAAATGGAATACAAATGGAATACAAATGGAATACAAATGGAACAAAAATGAAATACAAATAAAGCTGTTGGATTATACTTTACTGAAGAAGTACTCTATTCCAAGTAAAACAGATGCTGTTTAACGACAATTTTAATAATAAATTTATTATTCAACGTTTTGGTAATTAAATATCTATATTTGAATATTTTGAGATCTGAAATAGTTGAATTTGCGCAGGAAGTACACTTAGGAAGCAAATAGGAAATAAAAAGGAATAAAATAGGCAAATGGAAGATACGTATAATAATATTTGTAAATTATATTAACATAATTTAGACATAACTATTAAAAAATTGAACATTTTCTTTATCAATTTTAACACTTCTGAAAAATATCATTCGAAATCAAAGGTAACACAAAATTTCATCAAAAATATTTTATGCTTGAAATATACCTAGAAGTAATTATATAATTAATTAATAATACAATACATTTTATGTAATTGCAATTATAATTAATTTTAATTATGTTAATTAAAATTATAGATTTAATTTCACATCATTTTTTAATACATATGTCTATATATTAGTGTCTTAGCTTCTATTTATTTTCCATTAACAAACAAAGGCTTAATTTTGATCATATTATATATTATCTGAAAACATATGGAGAATGCTTTATAAAGAATAATTTACGATATCTAGATATATGTAATCAGGCATCACATAAAATATTATTTATGAAAATACAAAAAATAAATTAATAAATAGGCCTATAGTTAAACATATTCTTGAAGTCAGTGCTCAGAATACAAAAGTGAAAGTTATTTGAAACAATATAACTTTGAGCATTTTGCACTTTAGAAATGATATAATCTTGCCTGTATAGAATAAATCCATTACATAGATAGCGTTAGAAGAACTACTTTGAGCATCTACTCATCATAAACTTTGTTTTATATATATAGATTTAATAAAATAAAATTAAAAAATTGATTATAATTATGATTTGAAAACGTCAGGCATATTATGATATTTATTTGGGTGGCACATAAATTCTACGGTTAACATGTAAAAACTTTCAAACACAAATGAAGGTGCTGCTGTATAAACGTCTTACATATTAACCAAGGAATACAGAGTATTACACATATACAGTACATCATTATTACAAAAATAAAAAAACACATAGTGTGGTAGTTCCTATTTAAACAACAATTGATAAATGTGGACTCATTTAACATATATATATATATATCAATATAAGCACAGCAGCACAATACAGTCGCGGTTCCAGAAGTTTTATAAGGATGTGTCCCATAATTAAAAAAGGGCATATATATATGCTGTATAAAATTTGCTGTCATTAAATTTAAATATATTTAATTCTAAATAAAATAATATAATAAACAGAGAAGTATTATTAAAATCGACATAGCAATAATATTAGTATAATGTTAACACAGAATTGACGTGAAATGTGAGTAAAAAAACTATATAATTAAAGAAAAGGTCACTTTGATTTTAAGGGAGGGTTCCAGAACCCCTGGAACCCCCACCCCCTGAGACCGCCTCTGCAATACAAACTTAAAGAAACCTTTATTAGATGAGATTACCACAAAACAATAATTATTTCAAAAAGGATTTAAAAGTACGATTCAGACATTGAACGTAAGTCAAATATGTTTCAGCACACAGAAACCAAAAAAGCAGTTTTGTAAAATGTTATGAACAGCACTAATTACACCAATTTAATACACGTTCAAAAAGTAAATCGCTTTTTTAAATAAAATTGAGTGGCATAAACTTTAAGATGAACGCTTAATATTTATCAATTAATATAATTAAATCGAAAAAATAACAATAGTTTTAAGCATACAGCCATATAAAAACATAATTTTAGTAATAACGTTTTTGGAACATATTCAGCAAAAATAAAATTTTAAATCACAAACGTTAGTGTTAATTGGTAAATTATTAATCAAGTGTTAACATTATTTCTATTAAATAATTGGTAAAAATTTTGTTCAATAATACACATAACAATTACCAATTTTCTATAGTTAAATTTAGCAATGTTTCGAATGCATACATATTTTGTGTTAAACGTTTCTAGTGAAAATCCCCCAGGCTTTTCCAAAATCATTCAATTATAATTCATGACGGAGTTTTTTATCAAATTCACTTTTGAAAAATTGTATAAATATTTGTCAACTTATTAATGAACAAGACTAATTAATAAAGGCTATCGGATAAATTGTATAAAAACAAATCAAATTGGTATTTATATATATATATGTGGTCAGAAAGAATGTCAATTGAAATTATGTTACTGATCTGTTTTTTTGAACAATTTTATTTGAATTTTTAATAATATAAACATTTAAACAGTGTTGATTTAGATAAACAAATCAAAAAACCATTACCAATCATTTACTTGTTGCACACCTTTACAGGGTACTTTTATCTTTTTGATACGATAGAAACTGAGAAATGGTACGATAATTAAGAAACGATACATAGAATATATTTTGATATTTTAATATTGACACTTTTTTAACTATTTAAATAAATAATAATTATGCAAATAATATTAAATAAATAAATAATAAACAAATAATGTTCTCTTATTTAAAAATGTAGTATCATAAAAATGAGTAGTGAAATTGATAGATGTAGCAATATTAGCTAAACATGATACTTGGTTAATTGTTGTTGGAAAAAACTCTTTCATTTCTTTTAACAGGACAAGATTAGATACCGAGGTAGCATTATCACTTATACAGGACAATAATTCAATCGTTGCAGAATTGTTTGCATAAGATCATCTTACCGGCTGATACTGTGAAGATCGATATTTGACCTCAAGCGAAGCCAAACTATCTGAACCCTATAATTGTATAGTACGCTTTAATAAACATTATGCTATTTTTTGAGATCTATTGTATAACCATACATACATAATTTGCTTTTTGTACTTTGATGTAAATAACAAATAATGAAATCACTTAACATTGAACCGAAGTGTTTTTAAAATTGTGCTCTAAAGTTAAAATTATCTTTAAGTATGGTACAAATCAAAAAATATTACTTTAGAAAATCTATAGTTTTTTAAATGAAAAAATAAAATAGATGTAAATTCGAACAGTGAAATAAATAAATTAGAAAACATCAAAACATTATTTTCTGCCAGAATAAAGGCTATCTGATAAATTGTATAAAAACAAATCAAATTGGTATTTTTTACCATTGAATTACAACAAATTATTGGATTTTTTTCTCTAAAGTTTACAATTTCGGCATTTAATTAAATATGATTATCATTAATCAATAGATAAATTTACAGCTTATTAATTGTATAAGTTAATAACTATTAAATAAACGCCATCATCATTGAAAGCTCTTGTATTTCTTACTCTATGGTCATCATAATCCATTTAATCTTCATCTGTTAGTATTGTATATTAATAAAAGATTAATAATTATTTAAAAAATTTCATCTTTTTAATAAATAGTAAAATAAATATAACATATATTATACTTACTAGTTATTGAGATAATGATTATTATACATAGACAATACTACTTAAAAAACCCTAAATAACTATACCATTTATTTTTGTAATTTGGCCGACATGTATCATGTTTTATTTTAGTCACACACATTAAACATGAACTTTATAAAGTAAAATTTATTTAATAATTTACTATCGATATAAATATTGTGCTGTGTACACATCTAAAAACTTACAAATGCAAAATGAAACATTTAATAATGTATTCCTAAAATGCAACATATATAATTATAAGTATATTAATAGCAGATGTAAGTGAATTTGTACAACATTTAATGAGATATATACTTACTATGCAATATAGTATATGCTGAATAAGTAAATAAAAGGCTGGCATACGTATGTTAAATATTATAAAATGTAATAAAATGTTATAAAATGCAATATATAATAAATAAGCAAATATTGGCAGTCAACTTAGACAACATTAAAAACATGCATTTGCACATAATATGCAAAACGAACACAATGATAATATTAAACATATTGGATAACAGTCAAATTGAATAACATGTATTAAAACGCAATATACACAACAACGAACATCGAATAAAATACCTTTCTAGCAAGTCTCTGTGCAAGTATCTGCGAAAAATTAGGTACACAACGTATTTAAAGAGCCGGACACATAAATAAACTTCACAATATTAGATGTGTGAATCACGAAATTGATAAATTGTTTACAATTTATCTCAAATCATTTTAATTGTCAAAGCTTTAAATAAATAAATAAATAATTTAAAACAATAAACACATTTTAAAGAAACAGATCCAAATTAATTATTTAAACAAAACCACTGTAAGACTTCTTATAATTATGCAAAAAATTAAAAAATACATAAACTTACTAGGTTAATTCCAAAAATATAATCATTTGACAACTTAATGACATATACATTTTTTTATATTGACGTGTCTTTTGATTTAAATTTTTCCAAAAATTTCTCTAAAAATTATTCAAACTGTAAATTAATGTGATGGTTCTCAGTAGACATGTAAGCAAGTATAGAAGGACGTATATACGACCTCTTTAAGCATGGAAATAGATTTTCCAAAACATTTACGGCGCACTTTTGAAAGATAACCAAGTAATGAAATAAAATACAGACTACTGAAACATACGACGTAAATAATATTGCTACTTCAAAATTATATATTTCTGATTTTGGTCACGTACGATATATCGACTTGCATTTAGATTTCTTTCGGCTTCTATTCGACTTTGTCTTTCGTACATTCTCTGAAATATAATTGAAAAACCAATAAACAAACAAATTGACTTACAGTGTTGACCTATGCTTGTAGCGTTCTTTAAACGAAAACGACATCGACATTTGTGGCACTTTTGTGAAAAAACCAACTATACACTGATTTATTTTAATTGTACTGTTTTAAGTTATTATATAAAATAATAAATCGAAAATTACAGCTTATAGTGCAAAATTGTCGAAACATTTAACATTTGGCCTAAATTATATGATTTTTAAAAACAAGTTTATAAAAATATTCGGATGCTAATTTCTTAATTTTTACGAAAAAAATATAAATTGCGTAAATACCATATACAAAAAATAAGCATTACTCCATACGAAAATCCGACCACCAAATTTGTTAAATAAATTCTATTCATTTTTAATATAGCATTACTTGTAATTTGGTAAATATTTTGTGTCGGCATAATATAAAGAAAGAAATTAAGGCTCCACGACACTGAATTAAATTTATATTGCCAATATTTCGATACTAGTGTATCTTTTTCAAGGCAGGTGACAGAAGTGAGAAACAGTACAGATATGTGTCGTGGAGCCTTAATTTCTTTCTTTAGCATTACTTGTATTTAAAAGTTTTTATATCATTTTGATGTTTTTTTAAAAATAATGATTGTAAACGACAGTGATAACAATTAATTTTATACGAGTTTGAAATATTCGTAATTAAACAAAATCTATTCATTGTTATAATTATTTCTGTGAATAAATATGTAATGAACAATGTACTAATTCGTTTGTTAATAGAACCGTTTAACTATTTTGACGTGAATTTATTGTTATATATATATATATCATTTTACTTTATAAATTAAATGTAAGCATTTTCTAATCATAATTATTTTTAACATTTATATATTTATTATTAACATTAATACATATTAAGATTAACTCTATTAAACATTATGCAAATGTAATGAAATCAAATGTGATTTACGAACAATCATGCAAAGATTCAAAAATGAAATTTAAAATATTTTCGATTTATTTATTTATTAAATACTATCGATTTTATTTAATATAATTTTCAAAAATCTAGTTTCGACTAAAACAAATTTTTATCAATTTTATTTAAAGACGCTCTTGTTAAAATGAAAAATGCAATTTAAAAAGCATAACAATATAGAACTCTTTTCAATATTAACATTTAGTCGGCAAAATCGATGGTTGAAAGTCGCTTGAAAGCCATAGGCTTAAAAGTCAAGTTAGAAAATTAATTTATAAGATATTCCACGTTCAATTCAAATCTAGATTTTTGTCTACGCAACTTTAAGTCTTTAAATATAGAAGTTTTGCTTATTAATCATTTTTGTAAATTATTTGCATTGCCTTTGTTTAACAATCAAATAAAATGACTACATTATCTTTGGCAACCTAGTGTAAAATGGTGTGGGCCTTATTTCCTTGAGAGATATCATGGTGTTAATAGACCAAAATTTAAGGGAAAAATGAGAAAGGTGGAAAAAGGTTTGGAGAAAAAGTACAAAGGGAAAAAAGCAGTGGATAAAGTAATATTAAACTGGTTAATGTAATATTAAATTTAAAAAAAAGGAAATACAAGATAAATAATAATGAGAAGGAAAAATAAAAAGGGGTAAGAAGAAAAGAGGAGGGCAATTTAATGTGTAGGTGTAGAAGAAAAAAGGGAGAGGGAAAAGAAAAAGATAACTAAAAAGTAGAGGGGTAAATAAAGGATAAAGGTAGGAAGGTGGAAGTTCGAAAGCGAGAGAAAATATATTTTTTTAAAAACTACATTCAGTATTGGGGATAAGATATTGGCTTCCCAGGAAGCTGTTCAGCCTTGCTTCGGTCCCTAAATTGAAGTTCTATAAATTCAATAATATGATGCTGCAGAATGCAGGATAATGATAATAATCACAAAACTAAATCTGAATGCTCATAATAGTGTGAGCTTATAAATACGGTAGTGAAGTATTAAATAACCATTTATAAAGTTTACCGTTGTTTGCAATTTAAATAAACATATTATTCTAGAACAATCTGAACTTTAATTTGATCAACAATCTGAACAATCTACCTTCGTGTTTCTTTCCAAAAGTCGTTCTTGAGAAAAACATGGAATCCCCCCATTAGATCGACCCACATATTTGCTGATGAAGGCAGGAAAAGATGTTCGTACTTTTGACACCTTACGTTCCACCGTAACGCCATCATCAGCGGTAGAGATTTCAGACTGAAATATTTGGAAAAACTTTGTTTTCAAAAAAAATTCATTAAAGTTGCTTAATTAATTATTTTTTAACATTGCGTTTAAATAAAAAATTTCAAATAGGAAATATCATGTTTTGAAAATACAAACAATTTAATTTTGTTAAAATTATTCAGTGAGTTATCTATTTTACAATTTTGCCATCTATTTTGATTTGCTATCAAACAATTGTGCGTTGGAAGTGTCATCATTATTGTTATTTAATTAAATATATATAAATAAAAGCCGTTTTATACATTTGTGGCTGTAGCCGAGTACTTAATGAACATTAAATGTTGCAATCTTAAATCAAAAACAAGATTATATTGATATTAGTGAAATAAGAATTTGTGAAAATTAGATGAAATATAAAAATAGTACAATTCATGTTATTTTACCAAAAGTCAATTTTAAATGTACTACTTTCTACAAAATAAATGCGTATAAAATTTGTAAACATATAATAAGTAAATATACAATATTCGGTAGATTTATTTAAAAAAACACTCAAGACAAAATCTAGGTATATATATATAGTGCAGTTTTTAATGTTAATTAGTATTATAGAATACGAGTGTTAAATTCAAATAACAAATAACAACATTTATGGATCAAAGCCAGGGATGTAGTCACCAGGTCAAAAACTAGATTCAAAAACAAATTCCCCGCGTTAAGGCAAAATCATTCAGACATGAGAATTGTCCCAAAAATGTTCCCAAATGATCCAAAATCGAGAAAAAGTTGATATTCAAAATTAGACTTACTCTAAACAAATTTGACATACTTTAATTTGAATTCGTTTCCGAATGAGAGAATTAACATGGGGAAACATGTGCAATACATAAAACTGGTTAATAATAATTAGAAAATTAGTAGCATTTCTGGTAAATAATTAATAGCCAAAGGCACACATTTAGGCTATGTGCTGCCAACATGCACTGAAAGTACATTGAATTTCTAACAAGAATGGGTGCTTATATTTCAATATATATGCCAACATTGAGAAGAGAAGTACAACTTAATAGCTGGCTAATTGACCCCGCATGGTAACGTTATGCCTTCAATGAAAATAAGAATATTCGTCTACTGAGGCTACTTCCCTAGACGTTCACTTTTACTAACCGAAACTATAATGCGGTCAATCCAGACTTTTATTTGCAGAAAAAGTAAAAATTCATAAAAATAAGTAGCCAATATTTATTTAACAGGAGCATTATAATTATGGAAGAATTTGAATTTGAACAATTGAGAGTAGATCTTCAAAGCACTATTGAGAAAGACTGATATTATTTGTTAATGAATTGTAAATTGTACACATTTTTATGCCAATTTTTAGTGCAAATATTTCTCACATGTATACAAACAACCGATAGAAAAATGGGATAATATTTAATACATTATCGTAGCGCCGCATGGAGAATTCTACTTGCAGTATTTAAATAGTTTTTAATCAGTTTGTAAAACAGACTTTTATTTGCACTTCACTAACATGTATAAGTTAACAAATACAATCAGGCGCGCAGATAGCAATTTTCAATTAGGGCTTCTAAATTTCAGAAAAGGGCGCCATCAAAATTAAAGATAAAAAAGAAAAAAACAGAAATTGCATTGGTGTATACAAAAAGTTTCTATAAAATTCGAATCCCCTATCAGAGAAATCGACTTCCTGCTTAAGAGGAGTAAATAAAAATGATTTTTTAAATTTTTCCTCAATCTTTGCCAGGAACAACCTCAGCTGCAGCAGACACCTGCTGTGGCTGTTGTTGAATCTCAACTCCACAGGCTGACAGAACGTTGCGATTATCTGACTGCAGTGCTTGGTTTTTGAACCCATCCTTGCATTTCCGGCTTCATAAACTGCTCGGCTAACTGTTGAATGATTACTCGACGAGCGTATTTTTTACCTCTTCCCCAACCTGGATTATTCTTCATCCAAATTGACTGCTCCTATATCCAGACAATTGAAACAAAAATCGTTGTGCCAGCGATTATTTTTTCTGGAGTAACTGAAAGTTCCAACCAATTGATCTGTGCCCCAGAATTGCGCCTTTCGTCTTGTATTGTAAATCGTTTATAAACATTTCAACTAGAAAAATCATGTAGTATGAGCTATATATTTTAATTATTAATAGCAGACCGCTCAATTTCATTACAAGTGGGACACTGTCTCCCTATGTGTTTGATTATCAGTTGTGAAAGATTTTTAACCATCATTTTTAGTAAAGTGTTTTATATGTTATGTATCAAATAGCTTTGTGTGCAGTCAACTTGTGTGCGGTCACCTATATTTGATAATAATAGGTGCAGTCAACTATATATTTGATAATTTATGTGCAGATTTTACATTAGAAATAATCATCGGTGTTGAAACAGATGTCTGTAGATGTTCTTGCAAGTTGACCTGACCGATTTCTAACTGAAATTTAACATAATAACATCGCATAATATTACTGTTAGAGCAAAGCAACGACGCAAGTTCTCTTGCTTTATACTGACAATTCTAAAATATTAATGAAATCGTGTACCAAGTGACCTTTGTTTGAGCTTCTAATGAATTTATTTTTGCGACTTTTCAAAACTAGTTAAACTATTAAAGTTATTGTCTTTTATCTTTTAGATTCTGATCAACATAGAGCTAACTATTGATAGCAAGATCAAGTGTAAAATTATGCAAAGCAATAAAGCAAATGCACTTATGCCGACCATTACTATGCATGAAGGATAAATAATAGGTAATTCTACGTTAAAATTACGTATTTTATAGAAATAGAAAAGTTGGCAATGTACAATATGAAGCAGTTCTCAAAATGTAATAATTTACATAAATGAACTCTTATGAACATTTTCCATGTAATTGTAAAACGACCAGTTTATAAAATGTATATATAATAATGTTTATAAAAATTTAACGGTATTACACATTCTTTAACATATATGTTTTTAACTTTCTCAGATGAAAATGGGTAAGATAGGAAAGGGTGAAAGAAAAACACACAATTCATTTCTATAACTAAAATTGATAGGTAAGGAAAAACACAGCAGATATCCTGTTTTGTTGTTACCTTTAAAACTGTTTCAGAAATCTGCTTCTTTATATACTATCCTCTTAAGGTCCACAATATCCCATTGTATAGGTAGGGCGGTGTAGATAATCAAAACTATTAATGTTATCATGTAGAAAGCGTCACATTTCAATCATTTTCTCCAAAATTAACCTGTACACAATAAATCTATAAAATGAGATCGACTTTAAATTTGTGTAAACTGACAATTATAGGTCGAAGGGTAGACATCTATTTCAGAGATTTGGTCTTTGAAAGCAGTCTCAACCGGTTTCCTAAATTCGTATTTGATTTAGAAATATTCATGTTTTTACCAGAACCCGTCAGCGAACTCGCCTCTGGTCGATGTTTTAATTCTGACGTTTTATTAGCTGACAGCTCTAATGCATTTGCTGTTGATACGCGCGGAACCTTCTGGTTCGTATTATTCTTCACTGCTACACTGAACCGTTCAGTGCTTGGAAAGCTGACAGGAAAGAGATAGGGACCTTCTAGTGTAGTTAAAGCCCTCCTGCTGTTAGCCAATAGAATTGAAGACTGTCGTCTAATATTTTCGGCATTGTGTTGTTGACTCGTTGGAGGCGTCTTAAGGCGACGCCAAGGACGTGAAATAATGATTGCATTGTACAGTGGGATTTGCAGATGGGTAGTTGCCAATTGTTGCTGAAGAAGTTCTGTATCTTTCTGGTGCAACTGTCGTTTAGAAATACGATTGTTCATTCCAGCCCCGTACAATTGAGACTATTTACACAATTAAATGTAGAGAAAATATATAAAGATCTATAGACATTCGTAACATTTAATAATATTACAAATTTCTTTATGTATTACATTCATATGATCAATTCTTTGTAAACACTGTGTACATTGTTTAAAAAATCTGTTTTAAGCTATTTGTATTCGTACCGAAAGTAAGAGATTAATATTTCAAACAAGTTTTTCATAGTCACTAATCCACATATAATTTAAACATATAGATTTAGAATATTTATTTAATATTAAAATTTTAAACATTACCTGACGTTTTTGTTTTTTTCCATCCGTTGTTTGTAAAGCAGGCAGTTCCTAAAATGAAAGCGATAGCGTATCACTATATAAATATATGAAAATATTTAACTAAATCACGGTTAAATTATAATTAATTAAATAAAATAATTCATAAGGATTCAATAAATACTTTATTTTTGCCAATTTATGAATGAAATATATATTAACTGTTAAATTAAAAATATATTTTTGAATATGAAGTAATTTAAAAATTAGACTACTTTGAAAATATTCAATAACTTTTCCTTTAAACAAAATTTATATTTATATTATATTATAGTTTGACACTAGGGTATTCAAAAATATACAACGGGAATACTATAAATGTTAAATTTAATGAAACAGAATATTTTAAAAGAAAAATATATTTTCACTACTAATTATTTCAAATAAAATGAGCAATAGAATACGGCATAAAATTGTAATAATAAACATTAAATATATACAAAATCGTAAAAAGGGCGGTAACTAAGATAAACATATATATTAAAAACATAGAGCAGTAAAACAAAGAAGTTGATACCAATTAACCACATAGTTCATTGAGAACAAAGAATACTAAAGCACTTACTGCATTATTACATACCAAAAGAGTCAATATAAGAGACAATGTTATGTCTACATCATACACATAAATATATTTATAATGTATAGTGTCATTAATAATTGATCGTGGAATCAAAAGCCTTAATAAAACAAACTGTAAAATACCGAAGCTGGTTTTTGTGGATCCTTTTTATCGCTTGAATCTCGTTGTTTTCTTTTACACTCATTATCCCGCTGTCGTTTTGTCTTTTTCTTTTTTCTCTTAATTTTTTCCTTCTCATCTTCTACAGCTACCAATTCTGGATTGGATTCAGAATCTGAATCGCTGGAACTGAAAACATTAAAAGAAAAAGAAAAAGTTAAATAAATTGAATTTAAAAAATGTGTTTAACAATTTGAACCTATTAAAAAGAGCAAAATTCAGTTTATATACTCACGTCGAACTTATATAGGACTGCATGAATATAATCACACATTTTCTACACTTTTTACATCATTTAATTCATATATAGTTGACATAATTAAATGTTTGTGAATGACTACTGTATTTATCTGTTTGGTGAATAATCATGGATGGTATCTTCTCCACAAGCTACTTGTATATGGATATTTAAATAGTAATAGTGTAAACATGAGCAGACGGTAAAATTAATTTAAAAATTTGACTGAACGAGGAATTTAAGAACATTGCAAGTTAATAATAGAAATATACATAAAAGGAAACACAAATAAAACCTTGCAAAATAGATTGTTTATTATTTAAATATCTAACTATAAATTAATAATAGGAAAAATATTTTATATAATTCAACAACTAAAATGTATGAACATTGAATGTAAATTTAATTAACATGAAAATGATGATTACGTATCTTTATCGAATTTTAAATAAATCACATTTAGAATAATGTTTCGGTTTTTTTATAGAGCTATCTAATTTCCAGGCTTCCGTAAATTCAAAAGCGTACAGTCAGTGGAAACATAACCCTTGTCATTGTCATGTGTCGCACAAATGTTTCTTCTATTTTTATATTCATCCGTGGGACGAAAAATAAAATGCAGCTATAAGGGGAGCACGGGGTGGTTTAGTTGGTCATCGATCCAAATCTATAACACCTGACTATTTAAAACTTACTTTGAGTTCTCTTCCTCAACTGGGCCAATGTGTAGCTCCTCCAGCAGGTTAAATGCAGACTCCAGGGAGTCCAAACTGAAGTCGTTATCCAGGAGTTCCACCAATCGGCGTTCCTCAGTGGAGAACTCCTCGATATGGTCGTCGGTGGTGTCCACTCCCTCCCATGCGGCCGGTACGATAGCGCCCTCCGCGCGAGAGTCGCGATCACTCTGAACCATCTCGCTCCCCTCGTCACCAGCTGGGGTCTGTTCGGCCAGTGCTGACAAGCGGGGAGATTTCGGTCAACGTTATCAAAGTAAATCATTTTTGTGTTAAATAAACCAAATCTTTTCAACTAACACCTGTATACACAGTGAAATAAAATGATCTGATAAATAATCAGATACGCTATAAAACAGGTTGTAACCTAAAAAACAAGACAAATTGGACATTAATTGTTTAAATTAGCTAAGAAAAACAAATGAGCGACATTTTAGAATGTCGACAAAAAGGGTAGATATACGCATACATTTGAAATAACTCTGAAATAAACAAATTATATTGAAGTTATAACTAATTTTGATTAATTATTTTCTTTTTTCTAGTATTATCGTATTCATTTAGCATTTTAAAATTAGTGGATATTAATTATATTATTATTAAACAAGAATTGTGCTGTAAAGTTTAAATATATATTTACACTCACACTTATTAATATGCATTATAACATTGTATAAAAAGATATATATTATACTTGTTTAGTGTTTTACGTTCTTTAAATTGCCATTGTTTGTTTACTTTAGCTACTTGTTTTAATCAATATTGCAGACCTTGAAACATGATTTATATTCCTCCTGATTTAAGTCACAACCATAAAAATAATCGATAATCGTCAAAGTTAAAGTTAAAGTTAAAAGTAATACTAAAGAAAACAATATAAAAAACAATAAAACACATTACGTAGAATATTTATTAGATAGAAAATTAATATAACAAATCGAGGTAAGTAAAACAGTGCACCTTTTATGAATACACTATTCCAAATAATTAACGAAATTATTATTATATAGGCTAATACATTGCGTTTGCGAAAAAAATCTGTATATCGACATAGCGATATATACGCATTTAAATTATATATGTGTTATCTATCCCTACTATCTATATTTATGATTATTTCACACAGTTGGGACCACTTACAGGGGATGAGACGATTGAAAATGGCCTCTGAAGATAATATTCGTGATCGGCCAAGCCTCCTCTTCTCCAGCAAACTTTGGATTAAAGATTTCGCAATCTCAGCCAGGCTGGTGCTTTTCTGACTGAAATCGTGTAAATACAACACAAATGGATCCCTTTGAACAGAAGGCACATGATAAAGAACACACATGTTATACAACAGATTGAGATACTAACCAGTCAGCTACCCAAATGTAATATTTCGTAATGACTTCCGTATAGTATCACTTACCGAGTATCACTGATGACAGTTCGGTATGCAAAGAGAGCCTCTCCAAACGACAGACCCATGTTCTGGAAATCTTCCGTATTGAAATGTCTTCCTTCACCGTCGCTTCTAAATAAAATGATATTTATTATATTTTATATAGGTTTATTATATTAAACAAAATTTATATGTTTGAGAATATTTACAGTGCATTGGGTCAATGTATAACAATTCATAGTAATTACGTAATTACATTATTTCTTAATTGTTCTTTAGATAATTATTGAGTCTGCAAATCAAAATTTTAATTCAACTTATTAAACTAAACTTTTATATTGCAATATTAACATATAATATTAATTAATAATATTATAATATAATATTAACTTATTACTTACACATGCGCTGATGAAGATGTTATAAATTTGTAAGAAATTGATTACAATTGTTAATTAAAAGAATTTTTTTAAGTTAAAAATGTGTTGTTTAATTTAATAATTTAACAGTATAGCTGTAAAATTTCAAATTTACATTTGTACAAAAAATTAATGAACTACTAAAAAATATAAACATTTACTAAAAAATGATAATAAATTTAGAGCTGTAGAAAAAGTCAAACAACTTTACTTAAACTGTTTTTTTAACTTTATAAAAAGTTAGTGAAGTTCAATTAACTGTAATATTTTGCAAATTAATTATTAATTTATTTTATTATTATTATATAAATTAATTTTATTTTCTTGAAGACGATTTTTTAAATTTCAAAATAATAAAATATTGCCTTGATTAACTAGTAGGTATACACTTAAACAGCCTCATTTATAATCCATCAAAAAATATCGGAACGCACTTTATCAACATTTACATTATTTTTAATGCTACACCAACAAATATTGATTATTTATTTAACCCTATTCAAACTATGTATATAGCAATCAACTTATATGTTGTTAAATGGGTGAATTTCGTTTTGATCCCTGTCGGCTGCCATATTCAAAATGAAAATTAATTAAATCAATAAAAAATGTGAAAATCTTCCATTGAGCAGCACACAGTTATACAATAGCCTATAAATAACACAATGATTGCCTAGTGTACAATACTTCATTAAACACACAACCAACACTCACTTATCCAGAGTTGTCCCGCTGAAAGTGGCCTCCATTGTGAAGCTGTTATCGATCAGCATTTGGCGCCAGACAACCACTCGCCCGGTGGTCTCCTTACACTTGCGGATGTTGAAACGACAGCCGTCGAATGAGAACTTTTCTGGAGCCTGAGAGCAATGAAACGGATAGTATACAGCTATATAATGTGACGTGCCGAATGAAGGAATGAGTGGATTTTTCCATAGCTTTTAAAGTTGATCTTTTAATTACTATTTAAATACTATTTGAATTAAATATCACGGATTGTAATCGTACTTTGATTCAATGAACAGTTTAAATTATAGTAGTAAATATATGGCATCATTGATAGATTAAATAATAAATAAAAATTTACGGCATATCTATTTTATTAAGAATATACTCTTCTTCCTCCAATATCCAAAAATGAGAACTAAATACATACCGTTTATAATTATAAATCAATTGATGAAAACGTATTAATTATTAGTTATACAACTACTAAATAACATTTGAAACGCAACAATTTTAGAAGTAT
>JAUZND010007864.1:0-10162 GCA_034780555.1 Coelogynopora nodosa | reverse complement strand
ACCTTTTTTGTTTGAACTTAAATTGAATTTAGGAAGAATTGTTTCTTTGAATGCTGTCTCCATTGTTTTAATAATTTCGTTTTTCTTTACTCGTGAATATTTATAATGTTCATTAAGATAACACTTGGTTTTCTTATAAGTTGAAAATAATAGAAATTGACCGCAATTTGAACAAAACAGTAAATGATCACAATGCAATTGGTTACATTTTGAACATATATTAGATTCTTCACCAAAAAGAACAATATGACAATTTAAATTAAAAAATTGACCATGTCTCTTCATATTGTTTCAACTGTTTATCTTGTTCAATATTTTCTTGACCTATATATAAATCATTAAGAAAACTTAAATGATCATTATAAATTACACATTCTTCAGTAAAAATAATAATATGTAAGTGGTATTAAGAGTGTACTTAAATAGCAGACATTTTCAAAGTAACAAGGTATATTAAAATGACATTCAAAGTGCATTAATCGAACAGTATTGATCACAATGCAATTGGTTACATTTTGGAGATATATTAGATTATTGACCAAAAAGGTGCACTTAAATAGCAGACATTTTCAAAGTAACACGGTATATTAAAGTCATATAGTTTAAATTGGCTTGACTTATTTAAATATAACCTAAAAGAATAATATTACATTTTTAGTTATTGAATAGGGGAGAGAGGGGGTGGGGTTTGATCCAGAGTCGACATAGCTCCTACTACTTGTGTAATAAATATAATACATTTAAAAAGGGGAAATATTTTCTATAATTTAGCTTTTAAATATGCTTTATATTTGATTATTTTTAAAATGTTACAGTATGTTTATACAAAAATAACATGATTTAATAATTTGTAAAACATTTCGATTCAAAGTTATATCGCATGTGGAATAAAATATAATAAATACCTTAACGATTTTGCTATCACATTTTACTCACCATTGCTGGATATGGTAGCCTTATTAAGGATAAACTTGGATTCAAGTTAAAAGCTGAAAAAATCGAATTGGGTAAATTACAAATTGAATTAAATATATGAGAGACAAAAACAAAAAAGGAAATTATAAAGAAACGGCACTAGCTATTGCAAAAGAACTATTGCGAAGTTATGGATCCTTAACTTTGCGAAGGGTCAACCCAATTCTATAAATGTTATTGCACATGTCTGTTTTTTATGCTAAACCAGAAATCACTCGACGACGCCAAATTATTCCAGACTATAAAAATGAATCAATCATGACTACTACTACAACTCGAAATTTAATCTCAATAATCAATTACCTACCTACTCTCTGACCTGAAACATCATTTAATTGGCGTCTTCCACAACAATGGTCTACCTATGCTTGACAATAAAACAAACTATCCCGCGTTTTATTTTAAATAGTGACACTAAAAACCTCCCTAGTCAACATTGGACCGTTGTATACATTGAATATAATCGTATAGGTTACTATTTTGACTCTTTGGGTTATATGCCAGCGACAAATGTACTACGATGGTTAAATTTAAACATTATTTTAATATTTATTTAGACGATTTTTCATGTGTAATTTTCGATTTATTCTAGAAACTGTATCCTCCTCTGTTGACCTCGATAAACTTGTTACCAATTTTATATACAATATTTAATTATATCTATATTTGCATCTACTTAACTTTTTGCTTTTATTAAAATAAAATGGATTGATCAACTAATTCAAATATTTATATTATTAATTCAAAAAACCACACATAGGTTGGGTTTTTGAATATAGTATAAAAACAAATATATATAAGATAAGATATATTCCAGAGACAAACAGTTTTCGCGTTAATTTTATACATATAAGTAAAAATTAGTTAATTAGTAGTAATCTGAATCTGAAGGACACCTAAATTTTTCACAACAACACTGAGATGTCATAGGCATCACAGCATCGCATCCACATGGAACCCAATCTTTAGGAATTGCATCATAGCCACTAAAATTAAGTAAAACAAATTAACCACTATTAGAAAGCAAGTGAGCAAATTATTTTATTCATCCACATTTTTTAGGCAGTCGGCCTTGCATATGTAAAATACATTGTACATATTATATAACCTAACATAGAAAGAATAACATATTATGCACATAATAGTACAATTCACTACTAATGTTTTGGCAGAGGCGCGCCATCCATATGCGTCTATCACGGCATGTTCGAATTCTTAATGCACTTTACATGTATACATTAAAGAGAGTAAAAGTTAAATAGTAGAACATTGAGAACACAAATCAACCATAGAACCCTGCGATGGTGGTGGAGGAATAGTGAGAACCTGCTTCTCCATTCTCCATGAGTATGGATACACTGATACATTTCTTAGTGAGACATATCTCAATAATTGGGTGTAGAAGTTTGCATGCAGCAGTATTAAACTCCAATTCAGTCACATTATCACCAATCTAAAATGTTAAAATTTTTGCCTTCTTATGTAGGATGAATTTCAGCCCTGTAGTCTGACGTTTCGCTGTAGACGCGTCGCAGGTTTGGGCGACTCAGCGCAAGCATGACACTTACTTCATTATCGACATTATTTGCAGACGCTTCGAGTACCCCTCCGATTACTGACATTTCTTTCACCATTGTCGGAATCCCATCGTCATAAACACGAGAGAGCAGTACTCAATATAGCCCATCTCCATCCTATCGTATCCTGAATTCCACCCAACAGTCTTGGGTCTTCTGCAATCTTTCTGTCGACAATTGACTTTAGCGAGCTGAATGTTGACAAGAAGTCGACAGCATCCTTTTTAATCGGTAGGAAGGTCTTATACTTTGGTTCAAGATCAGAATGATCATTCTCGATCAGAATGAATCCACCACCGCCCGGTTGACGACTCAAAGGTAAAAAGTTAAGCGTAAGATTGTTCGCCTTGATCGCACGATGAGGTCCAATTTCAAAGTAGTCTTCGGAAAATTCATCTCCAACTTTTTTATCGTTAGTGGGAATATGTTAAAATAATCGTTTTGCTATTATAGAGCGTTATAACGGTGTCATGGTGTTGTAGACAACAGCAGAGTTTAATCCAAAGTTAGACGCAAAATGAAAATTAACTCGAACTCCTTATATACAAGGCAAAAACAACAAACACTATAATATACTGTTTGTTGTTTTTGCCTTGTATATATCTATTATATATCTATATATATATCTATTATATATCTATATATATCTATTATATATATAATTTTCAACCAATCATATTATGATTGGTTGAAAGTTTTGAAAAAATATTATTGGCTTAAAGTTTTTTATAAAAATTTAAAAATTGAAACTGTTTCGGTTTATATTTTGGTATATTTTGGTTATATATACTCATCGGGTAGATCTGGTATAAAATGTTATTATTATAGATGTCAATTCGATACAGAATGGCCCATGTATACTTTTAATTTATGGAGGCTTTGCTAATTAATTTAGTTATATTCTTCCCATTTCAATACTGAATTTATATTATTTTTCTGGCTATAGACTTCAACAAGTATACCAAAAAAATAGATTCGACTATCACAATAAAAAGTGACAATCAGTGTCACATAAAAGAGATAACGAAAAAAAATTGAAAAGCACAATTTTAGATTAGCATATTAAATTATAAATCTAAAGAAAGTGTTGTTCATATTTGGGATAATAAAGTTCGTTAATTAAAAACATGAAACTAATAAACCTCTACATATGGTATTTTGATATATATTGTATATACATATTGTATTACCTTCATGAATTTCAATTTTGAGAGGGACCAGTACAATGTTTTTTATGGTCATCGACAGGTTTGGGAGATTCGTAAAATGTGTATCTAATGTGAAAATGAGTAAAACAAAAAGAAATAGTAGACGGCATATGCAGACAAATTGTGAATAATTGTTAATATATTATACTATATTTTAGTATAAATAGCATAACCCTGTAGGTTTTTCAGTTCAAATATTTTAATTGACTCAACTAAAGCATTTGAAAAGAACACAAATATATTTTTCCAGATCATTAACAAATACCTTACAGACCACAACATCTACATCTATCCTGAAATGCAACACCACCCTCTTTACTTCAGATACTCAATACAACTACATCCTCATCAGCAATACAATACAGGTAAACCCCTTCAACAAATCTCCGTCATTTTCGACTCACATTACACTACAAATACCACATCATAAACATCTACTAAAAGGCAAACAAAGACTCAACATTATCAAAGCCCTTACGGACAAAACATGTAGACACTATGAAAAAATTACAATAGTATACAAAGTTATCATCCAATACAACATAAATTACGCCTGTGTGTAATTTGATTTCCTTCCAATACAAAAATGTCTCATACATAAATAAGACAAAATGCAGCCATTCGGATTGCTACAAGCTGTACTCTCACGACGAACATACAATAGATCTCCTCCAACACAAGACAAACATCTTAATATCCCCATCCACTCCCCCTATTTTCTCCAAACAACAACCACATTGAAAACAACTAGAAAAAATAATGTAAAGCTGAAAAATTGCATAAAACATCAGTACATGGACCGAAACAAAATAAAAAAATCCAGTTTGGACGAAGAAAGCTATGTTTTTATTGTTATTTTACATATTAAAGAATAGGGGGAAAATTTTCTATGGTTTTGACACAACTTAGTGAAAATGCACATTTAATCACATTTCTCATCTTTTATAATACAATGTTAAATATAATTTTGATCCTATAAGTGTTTTCTATATATTACAAACAAAATTAGAATATTCTTAAGATGTTATTAAGATATATATTAATATTATTAAGATGTTAGAACACAATAATGTTTTTTTTCCAAAGACATTCAATAATATAGTTAATTTTGCTCATTTAGCCAATTTCGTTGCTAACATAGGGCTAGGAACTAATATTCAAATTTACCTGGTAAGTAAATAATATTATCTATTCGTCTAATTTTTCTAATAATATGTATGAACACTTAGATTATTAAAATTATCTACAATATTATATTGTAAAGTAGGAGAAAAATATGATTAAAATGTTTATTTTATTAAAAATGTGCATGTTGACTAAAATTGAGTCATAACCATACAATACAGTTCCTATTCTTTAATATTGTAAAATAACAAAAAAGCCATAACCTTTTTTTTTTACCCAAAACGGATTATTAATATTTTATTCTGATCTAAGTACGGATTTTTCATTAAACTTTTCAGCTATACACTATTTTTTTATAGGTCAACACCTAAGTTGACTGGCCCATAACAAACACACACCCAAATAAATCCCTTTGGCTTTATGATGGATCTTTAATGACTCAACCTATAAAGTCGCTCATTTCCTTTCATTTTCTCGAAATGTTGTCCTACATTTAGGATTGGGGCTATTGCAACATCAACCACTCTATCCAATCTCTTGCAAACAACACATTCATTAACCTATATGACAAAAAAATATTCTTCCGAAAACAAGGGTAACTGTCCCTGCTATGCCAGACCCAATCGCACTCTCCTTACACAACACTTGTCACCGCTTCAACAAATAGTACCAACAGAAACATTTCATTAACCCCTAATTCCTAGTAAATACAGTTTAACACCACATTATATAACGTACATATTATGTATTTAAGAGAAGTCAGTGGTTTCATTTCTGGTTCTTTAGGAGCGGTCCTGCTATAGAATAGGAGCTAGCACAAGCGAACCGATGTTAAAAAATAAACAATAAATTGTTAATAATGTCTACCATTTTATTAACTTTTTATTTAATTGAAGTGTTAGTTTCAAAGAGGTAATAAATACTGCAAAAGCATATTAGTTTTTAATTATTAGAAAACATATAACTGATCAATAACTAATAAAAATGCTATAAAAATTAATTATAAATATCTCTGTACAAAAATTTAGTTCCAATAATTACTATATAAAATAACAATTTACGAACTTGTAAAAAATTATATTCATTTATGGTATTTTAGTGTTTATTTCAGTACAATCAATAAAATATCCAACAATTTTAAGCTTAACTTATCAAGTTCAACTGACAAGTAAAATAAGTTCCGATTGTCGATTTAGAAAAATACTACAAAATAAAATTTTCATTGTGATTTGTTAAGATGAAATTACCATATTTCGTTTTGTCCTAATAATTAATTTATATGTATTTTCAGTAAATATATATATAGAACTTATTGAATGTACTGTTATTAAACTGAGCATCAGTTTAGGAATGAAATATTCAAAAATGAAAAAATAAGCTAAACTTATTCTTTTTCAATTAGCCACCGACAAACCAAAAAGGGTTAAAGGGTAAAACCTTACAAGGGTAACCTTAAAAGGGTAAAACCATAAAAGGGCAAACCTTAAAAGGGTAAACCTTTTAAAAGGGTATTTAAAAAAAAACATAAGTTTTAAATTAAATAATAATAAACAATACTTCGCACATCAGAGGATAATTGGATTATTACACCCAGAGTATCTGTTACCCAAAATATAAAAGTTCACAACTGAAATTAAAAATACAATATACCAAAAATTGACGATAGTATACGTCATTAAAATCTAATCCTATTAATTAACGTTAATCCCATCTTAACTTTAAAAAGTTGCAGAGTCTGCAGTATTGAAACAAATATACACCAACCTGTTCTACTGGACAAATATTTTGACGGGACAATATGAGTCTGACGGCGACAATTTTGATCGATGAGAGCACCTGAATAAACAGAATATTATTTATAGGAATACTAAATAGTATGGACGAATTATTCCAATATAATAACACAGTTAAAAGCTGTATCATGAGACTATGTCTTCATTGTCGATATTGTATGCTGAGGACGGAATATAAGATAAAATCTGTAACATTAATATCTTTGTTGACTAAAAATAATTGTAATATGATTGTAACTGTTATCGCTATGAACTGAAATGCTATTGACTTGATGCATTAAAACAACTAGAAACTCTGTAAATCAAAGTAAATTCGCATTAAATAGTAAAAACAGAAGCAGTCTATAATAACTATGTAAAAAATTATCTATTCATTATATAATACTTTATTTACAATCTTTTACACAATAAAGTAACCTATTTTAATTTGCTATAATTCCCAAATTGTCTATGTGACTAGTTGCACCGTTAAAAAATGAAATTGGACAGTGACAAAATGCTTTGGGATATATGTACACTGTATGTTAAATTTAATATTTTATGTTTCCATAAATCAAATTTGAAAATTGAAATGATTATTTTCTGACCAAAAACATGTGTTGCATTTTTGAAAGTTAATTGCTTTTAAATAAGCTCACATGATAAAATTTGGATAAGTTCTTACAGAACAATATTACTTTAGAATGGTTAGCCTCACAAATATAAATTTATATTCACCCACAAAATTATTAAGCAGAATAAAACATTAACGAATAAAATGTTTAAAAAAAATTATATTACATAATAAAAGTAATGACTGCCATTGAGATCCTGTGTTCCTATTTAAATAGCCAAAACATACTCTTCAGGTATCGCAATAGCGAGAAAACTATAGTCGCACAAAGATTAATTAAAATACTGTAAGTGTAAAGTAAATGTTATTAAAAGGAGAAAATACTGACCCAGGATAGTGTGTTTAATTAGCGGAAATTATCATAGACCATTTTTCAAAAAAAGTAATTTTCACCTTTTTATATAAAAATGTACCATATTTTAAATATATACTTTGAAAATTATTTTCGCAAATAAATTATTTTATTATTATTAATAAATTTAAAATATTTTATAAATTTAAATTAAGATATTAAATTAAGAAAAATTAAAATATAACGTTCAGACACTTTAAAAATACCAAAAGCATATGTTATCCTACACCCCTGTGTTACAATCATTAAGACAGATTAATAATAATGTCGCTATAATTTCAACATCAACAACTACTGACAATTTTGATTTCCTCTCAACTTACATGCTACAGAATAAAGGTTTCCAACCGGGAAGATTGTTAGTGATAGTCTAGCCTCAGTACACAATGTATAACGATAAAAGAGACGAACTATGTCAGTTTGCGTACTTATGGCAGATGTGAAACTTTCATTGACATTGGAATCTAGCTGGAAATACATCATTGATCACAATTAAAAAGAACAATAAATATGAATGATACACAAAGCTTACAGTAAATCCACAATCCTGTAGAAAAACGTGTACTGGAACTGTAATCCTGTGCAAAGTAGAAGACGTCTTACCAAGTCTAGTTTTAGTCAATTCGGTTTCTACTGCAGAGATAATCTGCAGATAATGAACATGGAAAAGTTCTTAATTATGAACGAACGCTTCAAAGAAATAACTTATATTATATTGTATTATGCTGTTTTATACTATAATGACAATACATTTTGATAAAATATTAATATCGAGCTAATTATATTAAAATTATCATTTATGAAACAAGTAATGCACCATTCAGTAGTATGGTATGCAGATCCCGGGCACTTTCACATGACATCCACTTCCCAACAAATAGCATCTAGTATTCAAGTCAAATCAGAAGCTTTGAATACTAATGTGCAGTGCCAAGATATTTTCATTTTCAGAACAGTCAAGCGACCAGAAATTATTTAATTCAACATACACAGGTACTTGCACCTGTAATACACAACGAGCCTTTTTAATCTGAGCAGGATAATTTTTGAGCTGTCCAACTGTCGTGTGTAGCAAGAATAACGCAGAATATGCATCGGGTGGTCTAACTACACAGGTTGACATATATGCCGGAGTTTAATCACACATACCTAAGTATATCGCGAGCATTCAATAAAAACTCAATGTCACAAAAATAAAGTACAGATATCCACAAATTACACTTGACTGCGCGCAGGTGTATATAGATCATACAGATCATTCCAAATCATACAGACCTCAGTGATCGATCAATGATTCAAGTGAATTAAAAGTCTTATTACAATGACCGCATTAAAAATATGAGACAGTCGTTAAAAATAGTTGGTCACTTCCGCGAAAGTTGCGATCAAATTTTAGTGTAGAGTTGCTGCCAATCATTAAAAACATGTGACTATTAATTCATCCTTTCGACAATAAGGTTATAAACACACTGTTACCAGAACCGCGGAATAAAATATAATAGTGGTCTTTATTTATCTGATAACTCGATGGATGAGACGCCATTAGCTGTAGTCAGGTGTGGTGGTGGGTTCTCGTAGGAACGATCCACATTTTGTACAACCATTTATATTGGCTATTAGTTTGGTATTTAAAAGTGATGAGAACCATGACAAAAATATAAGTAGAGTATAAATTGAATAGTGGACAATCATCTAATACAAAAAGAGATAACAGAATAAAATATAAAATTCTCTGCACAATATTTGTCAAATATAATTGTTGAGATCCTAATTCGCCTAGAATATTGGAATTTTATTTTTGGAATGAGAGTGGTGATCACGTGATTCTCTGCAATCCGTACTGCTGTATTCCATCAGAATTGATAATCCCCACAATCCAAAGGATTTATAAATCAATTTAGCATAAACGTTTATCTATATTACTATTTCATATATACATTGTGAATAAAAATAAATAATTGAATGTAACCTCCTACAATATTGTATTATCTAATTGAAATAATGAAAGATATATATTACCTCATTTTCAATGATTTTGTCAATATCTTCAAAGGGACGTGTTGTTTTGACAAAGAGTGTATCTCCATTTATAACACCAAGTTCGGGTGTTTGCTTTGTACCATCATCGATTGAGAAGAAATCAGAATTGTTTAGACTAACGTGAATACTAGACGTTCTGATTCAACCATTAAAAAATAGAATAAATATTCAAACTGGTTGTATTGCATTATAGTAAAAAATTAAAGATAAACTGTCCTCTGTAATAATTTAATGACAACTATTTTTAAAATTTATTAAACAGATCAATATATAGCATTGTTTCAGTAGTTATTTTTAACTTTAGTAGTTATCATATAATTATCTAATAGTTATCTAATAATTCAGTAAAGTCAATTAAAAGCACTGGTTGTTGATAATAGTGGTTTATTAACGCAAATTTTAGAGAGAATCTCTCCTTATCAAGCGTGAGTGAGTAATATACAGAAAGTAGAGAACAGGCATAATATATACTATACAGA
>JAUZND010007863.1:0-10163 GCA_034780555.1 Coelogynopora nodosa | reverse complement strand
ATTCATTCATCTAAAATACATTCGCATGAAATTATAAACCTTATATGCTACAAAACACCCCTAAATCATGAATTATTAAATAATAATTTATACGGAATAACCCATAGTTGGTGATGTGTTAATATTTATTTCAGTGTATTATAATTATAATTTACTATAATACACTGAAATAATTATGCAATCATAATGCACGGAAATTTAATCAATAAATCATAAAACGTACAATATATAGGAAGCACATGTGTATATAGTTGATTACATAAATAATTATATCGACAGGGACAAACTGTTTTTAATTTCCTTACAAAATGAGTCTGAACAAGACACAATTGTGGCTTTGTAAAGTGTATTAAGAGTGTCTTAATTAACGCAAATTTCTTATCGTTAATTGCGTGGTATATTGTTATATAGTTTGATAATTTTTGTTAATTGTTTCATGATTATTTCTGTTTATTGATGTGGACATTAATGTAAGGCTTTTAAATGCTAACGTTCCAAAGGTCCGGTGAATTATTAAGCGTAAGTACACAAATCGTGATTTTCATATAGGCGTACAATAGATTAACCTAGGTATAGGATTAATAGAAATCACGCATATAAGAAAACTTCTATAATATTTATATCTACTGATTTATATTTACTGAGAAGATAGATTGACAACAAATCGGTTTTTCTGGAAGAAACGGTACAATTTTTCATATTTAGTATTAGTTCCACACCCCATCTTCTACTAATACTACCTTAATAAGACAATATTATTTAACGAACAAAAAAACGAAAGATCGCTTTATCATAAAAGTTAGAGACATCATTTTCGTATAAATTACACTGAGTAAATGCATAATTTTTTTAAATTTTCTTACTAGGCAGACATACAGCACCGTTTATTGCAGGTAATAGTTACACACTTTATTCATAATAAATAGTTTTTCTAACATTTCTTATATTTCTGGAAAACAATCGTTTTTTAAGGTGGCATGAACATATATATGTAACTAAATATAAAAAACAAAAAATTATTATCGTGTTAGTACATAATATAACTTAATTTAAATAAAATACTATTGTATAACAATTTGCATGTCATATCTTAATGTCTGTTCCAAAAATTTCCCAAATGACAATTTGGCGGCCATTTCGTTTATTAGGTGAAAAACTCATATTCAGCATACCCAAATTGTGTTAGATAGCTGGTTTCTCACTTTTACCTAAAAATGCACATAAAGGCACTCACACGTGTCCCTTTCCAAAAATCTGTCTAGTCTATTAACCCTTTCTAAAACAAACTTCTTACCATCTGTTTAATCTGAAATTTGGTATACAGGTACCTTCTAAAGACTTGTCAAGCTATTTTTATTTTCAAAAAAATTAAATGATTAGTATAATTTTTATGAACTGATTACGTCACAAACACCAGTTAGGAAAATAACTCTATATATGCTATATATTGACCCATATGCAAAAACTTGTGATCAATGCAACTAATTGACTTGCTTCTTTTTGCATAAAATGTTGGGTAAAATTATATTATTATACTACTTATTGTAGCTATAAATGTATATGTAAGTGTATGTAAATGTATGCAAATGTATATAAATGTATATATGTAAGCTATAAATAGTATAAATGCTATTTGGGTCATAGAGATATAATAGTTGTATTATAATAAGACGTAATAAGTTGTTCATTAATATATAGATAAACAATTATATATCTATGATTTGGGTATTATTTTTAATTGCTGGTTATTTACATAATTAATATGTTATTATTATTTTAGTTTTTAGCCACTGAGTTAAAAAATTCACGTATACGAAAGGTTAAACAGTTTATTAGTTTACAGTAAAATTAATTATGTTATCTATCTGCTTTCATATGCAAATTACACTCAATTTAAATAGTATCCATGTAGTTGGCCAAATGTTAAACTTTTAGAAAATATATTTGTATTAAGATAAACAATTTATTTTTATCTAATGATTTTTAGTTTCTCAAGGATGCTGAACTTTACTAATAAATAAATTTTATAAATTAAATTAAAAGAGAAGAGCTGTAATTCAAAAAGAGAAAAACAATTTAATAACATTAACAGCAGCAGAAATATTAAATAATGTTTTTCGGTAAAATAATTTTTAGCTAATGACCTTCAGTTTGTTACGGGTTATAATCATTATCAATTTTTATGATAATTTTTAAAGGGGTTGAAAATACGAAAATAAGGCAAAGTGGAATACAATTATCACAAACCATTGTTTTTAATATCTAACAAATGATCTACTAAAATATATTTGCAATGGAAATAATTAAAATATGTTTAGTTATAATGAGCTGTGGTTATCGCAGACTATGCAATTATACCAAATTTACTTACGTACGATAAATATTTAAAAATTACTACCAAACAGTGAAAGCGATCGCCTTTTTCACAAAAAATATTCTATAATTTTTAAACTTTTTCTAATAAAATTTTGTCGCGTCTTACTTCAAGTTAACAAAGCCGATTTCGTCAGTTTTTGCGCCAAACATGAACTATTTTATTGAAGTTTTACATAAATATAACAATAAAGAATCGAGAGACGAGCCGCGACGAGAACACGACTAGTGATAATTACGCTTGCACATCGAACATTGTAATATTTGGATAATTTTAAATCATAATGTCAATAATAAGATAGATTTCTGCACTAATAACTCAACCTGACTCATAATAATCTGCTGTATGAAATAGAAAACAATCAAAATAATTGTTTTGCAAAAGCAAATAGTATTTATTATACATTATTATTGTATATATTAGCGAACATTTCTATTCTATACCATAATCATATTTGAAGATTAATTTATATTTATTAGGGGGGTTAAAATAGTATTTACATTTATAATTATTGCTGGTAACTAATAAAGACTGCTTTGTACATGTCGAGCAAAAATTATGATAAAGTAGAAGTAACAAAAACTAATACTTTATAATTCGATACATATGTACACATATATATGGATCACATTAAGTTCACATAAATTATTAATACTGCAGTATACATACATATATATAAATATAAAGGATATGCACCAGATCATCACATAATGGATACGACTCATTGCTTATAATCAGTTCAATTCTCAATGAACAATTTGGAACGTTACCATAATAAAAATATGTATGTTTGACACAGGAATTATGTACTTTTGAACTTGTATACTAATAGGTACAATAGCAAAGAAAACCATGTACTATGTATCGTGTATAGGCCTACTGGGATTAAAACGCAATTTAGTTTAAAGAATCAAATAAACTTTCAATAAACACTAAAGCCTTTCTTTTATATACAGAGACCGTATTTTAAGGAAAAAATTGTTAAAACCAAGCTCTTGATTACAATTTTGATCCTTTCAAATTTTATCAGACATTAAATTATTGATAATAATTGATACACTATACAATCGAAGGAAAAGTTTGTTTACATATAAACTTAACAATATTTGTAATATATACAACCTATGTAATCATTGTTTACTTTACACTTATTATATTATTTTGTTCTAAGCATGGATAAGTCTGCTTCAAATGTAAGTAAGTTGAATACCTTTGAAATCAGATCTTGGAGGCAAAAACCTTAGTTATATTAATATAATTGATATGTGTCATTTAAAAGAAATTGCAACGGTCATGTTTTATATGAACATGTATGTTATAATGCATACATTATCTATGACACAGTATCCAGTGATACGACTAAAATATAATGAGGTTAATATACTAAAGCAAGTTTACTATACATTTTCAAAAATATATATTTTTATTACATTTATGGAAATATGTATATTATAATAAAAAAACAATAGCTTCATACCAGATAACATATGCATAACTTATCTATTATAAAATGCTGTGTGCATTCCATTTTTATGTCGATGTGTCCGTGTGCAACATAAAAGAATAAAAACAAATAAATTTCTACAGTATCCTAGAAATGAAAGTATTAAATGTAATCATTGTATAAAAAGGAACACAACAAATATAGGTTAGTAAGTTACACTTTAGGAGCACTTCGATCTGATGTTTGATTTGCCTTTTTCAAAGCAGTTTTGCTGAAGTTGTTGATAGCACTGAGTAGAGTGGCGGGCTTCGCCCTATTGGCTGGATTGTTGTCTGTGTTTAGGCCTAGAGAGGAGGAGCCTGCTGCGGGCTCATTGCTTTGTGTGTTGTCTGAGTCCATTGTGCATGCAGATGAAGGCTGTTCGGGAATTTGTTTAGCTGGTTGTATCACCATTGATGCATTTTCTGAATATTTGTTCGATATTGTTGGCTGTTGATTTTTGGATGGAGGATTTTTAGTAGATTCTAAAAAAGAAATGTGTAATTCATTAATTCCTCGTTACAAGTTATAACTTTATTTTAATTTTTAATGACAATTAATTTTAACAGATTATACATTTATATAAAACTAATTAATGATACGATTTACTATCATTACTGATGTATAAAATAAATACATATGTACGTGTAAAATAATGTCAAAACGAAGTGTTGAATCGGTATTGAATCGAAACTTACACCACAATGGAATAAAAAATATTGCAACTAAGCTAAAAAGTATAATATATTATTAACTAGTCATTAAATAGAAGTATAAAGCAAAAATATAACAATAAAATATATATCAACTATATAATAAATGGGTCAGTTAAAAAATGATAACCATAAGTTAATCTAATATTAAACCAAACCAGCACAACGTTGACTAAAATAATCCTAATAGTAGCCTATAGGCTATTATCTTCAGATACATTATGAACTTTGAGTAGTTCACGAAAGAGATTGACAATTACGTCAGCAAAACGATAATACAAGACACGCACACCTCTCTTTTGTAAAATATTTTTAATTAATTCGATAGATAAATATCTTTGTAAGTATGTATAAAACCACAATGAAGGTGGTCCAGTTTATTCATAATATAAACAGGTCTATGTTTGACCCCTAAATTTTAGTGAAGAAATATTTTTCAAAATGTTAAGGAATGTAAAATTACATCTTTTAATGCAAAGGAATACATTATGTAGATAATGTAGTAACACATTTGTACTGATTGTAAAATAAGTTCAGACTAATATGTGATGTAGTCTATCATGTATGCAACATAATATGTATAAGGCAACTAACAATGAGATAAGATATTCTGTATAACTGGATATACTAATTTAATCTGAATGTAAAATACAGTTACTCTAACATGTAGAAAATAATACAAAAGTAAAAATTAACTCTGTATAGATACTAATGATATACATGTCATTATCTGCGTGTTAAATATATTAACTCAAACACGTAGAAAATCATACAAAATTAACAATTAACTCTGTGTGAGAAATCAAATAAATAGTCAGAGATATGTATATATGCAGTAATTGACACGATCAGATGTGGCATGCTGTATACATAACTCGTAATTCAATATATAGACACAGCAATATAGAAAATATGGTTTTTACCATTTCACCAACACGTTCAATCGAACAAGAAGTTATATAAAATATGTTCTTTCCATCTAGTGATGTCGGCTTCTACTTTTGTAGTGCAGTCCTCTAAACAGGCGAGTTGTGCTACCAAACATTGCACAGAAAAAATAAATTTCCACAATATCTGACTTTTGGACAGCTGTATAAGTCTGGCATCGGCCTTCAGCAGCACAGCGATTGAAGAACTGATCAATATTCTTTCCAATAACGCTTTCTTTTTATACAAATGTTAGCGTTGTTTAAATTGATTCAACACTATATATTTCAGTCTTTCAGCACGTGCATAATTTCTCTCATCTTCAATAACTACAGCCACATAGTTTCGGGATCAGTGTCTGAATGAAATCATTACTGTTTTAGTTTAAAGAGTGGACAAAACGACTCCACTAGCATAGATGACGGTGTCCTTGAATGTCCGAGCTTAAGGTATGGTGGACTTGGAAAAAAACAATACATGTCTGTCATAAGCTACTTATTTTGACTGAAGCCTCATTCAGAATCAGCAGTGCCATGTGACACAGACCACGACATGGAATTTGTAAAGACCAAATATTGTCAGAACAGAAAAACGAGCAAACACAGCAGCATTTTTCAATGAAACTGTTGACCAATAAACCTCAACATACCTTTTGTGTTTGGAGGAAAATCAACAGAAATAAGCCCTTGAGCAGAATAAAGAATTTATACGTCATTGAGTGTATGAGATGTTTGTGAATAAATAAATCATTACGATTTGAAATAGAGAAATACAAAAAAATGGTCATCACAATGTTGCAAATTGAGAAATTTAAGCTTTTTAGGCTAATATGCAGAATTTGAGGAACACTTATAGGCCTGTATATAATTTTGTGAAAAAGTAGTCCGGAATAAATTAAATCGTAGGACAGAAAAAAGCTCGGTGGCTGTTAACACAGAATTAGTTAAACAATGACGTACATCATTAATAGCTGTTAAATGAACATTTTTAATGATTTTTTTTACAAAAACGGTCAAAAAATGTTAAATAACATCTGGTTGAATATTTCGTGTCCATCAATTGAAATTCTTTTGAGTTATACCTCGTCAAAGAAAAGTAGTGCATTTTGCACTTGTTTTATCTTACTAAACATTGATTGCAAGCAAACATGTATTGATGTGTACTGTAGTGAATTGTAGTGCAATATACACCTAATAACAACAATTAACCAATCAAATAATGCCAGTATCATTGTATCATATTGCAACATTTAAGCATCTTGTAAGAGTCGCTGGATTGATAATAATGACCCGAAGCAGTAACCATTAGTATGGATCGTGCATAGTGATACAATTATAGACAAAAAAGTGAATGTAGTGATAATATTTAAAAAGGAAAGGAATCAGAATCTACATTTTAATTTCTACCATTTGAGCAGTTAGCCCTAGAAACTGTTCTAATTATGAGGTATTTAAAACTTCATAACTTAACTTAAAACACGAATCAAAATTAATTATTTGAAATCTTTATTTCAGTGCAAATAATTATAAAGCGAGCGACTTACAAAACAAAAAAACTATGTGCAATAATTAACAGATACGAATTGTTTAAAGACTAATAATAATTAAATGAGACCATTTCTTACATAATTTGTCATCGCATCTCACTTTGAGATTTATGACACAAACATATAGGTACGTGTTATACCCGCTTTTAAACTTTACTACACAATATTACATTTAAATTGCAATCATATATATTCTAAGCTAAAAACATTTAAACAAATAAGCTGATCTCAATGAATTAATTAAAAATTAATGACGAAAATAAATAAAAAATTGAAAATAAACATAACATCTAATAATGTCTTGAAAGTTGATCAAAACCATCAACTTATATAAGAGTTATAATTAAGTACAACTTATGAATGATAAACTATTATGTGCGCAATAAAATCTATTAAAAACTTTATCGATTCTTTAACACAGCACAGCGAAGAAAATGACAGACACGCTTAAACTCAACTACATATTAGAAAATATGAGCAAAACAGCCTTGCCATTGCACTTGCGTCATTGTCTGATGAAAGTGCACATTGTGTGTTCTCAATCAAAGTGTGCGCGCACTTCTCGTAAATGATATATTTAACAATGAAGCAGGCTCCACGCTAAGAAAACAATACTCAATATCAAGTCCGAGTAAAAGAAGAAGCTTGTCACCAAATAATGACTATCTACAATATATTGGACACCCCGATTGGTTAACTGTTTGTGATACATGAAGAGTAAGTATCATGATTAGAGGCAGGACGTTAATCAATCACTCAGCACACATTACGGTCGTGAAGGAAGGAGGTTAGTTACCTGTTGAGTAGGGGGTGACACTAATTTTCCGAAACTGAAAACAGTATACACATTATTGTAGTGGTAGGTAAGAGATGACGCAAAGAATCATAGAAGATTACTAAATATACGAAATATTTTCATAACTAATGATTACTGCGTGTATAAATATTACATATTAGATAACATCTGCTATACGATCTATCTAGGTTTCATTTAACATATGGTAACTGAACGATACTTTGTGGTAAAGGTGGGAAGGTTGATAAACCGTCGCCTATTCAGTGCATATTACATCGGTTTGGAATTACAATTGTGATATTTCGAACACTATTCAATTTCATATAGCAATACATATTAAATTACAAAAATGTCACGCTAACACATGAGATTGATACAGCAGAGTTCCATTAAAATTATACTATGAAAAATGAATAATAAATAAATGAATATATAAAAAATAGTTTTAGTATATTTTTAATAATAGGCTATTAAAATTAATAAAGCAACCGACCAATTATTTTAAAGCGATTAACCCTAGTTAATTAGTAAGTTATTAAAGTTAATATAATAAGGTAAATAATTACAATAAATAAATAAATAATAAAGTAAATTAGTTAATTGAAGTCATTACATTAAACAAATTATAGACGCTATAATTTATAACGTAGAGTAAGTAGCTATCTTTTATTTCTAGACAATCTTTCTCGCAAAGCATATTTTAAGAAATGTGTATTACAGCATCGAGAAAAAGCTTTTATTTGAATATTCACTTCTTATGTACGTAATTCACCAGCAACACAGTTACACCTAGAACACTGGGATGGGTAGGCAAAGCATTTGGGCTCATTTCTGTTTAGATTATAGTCAGAACCTCCTGACTTTTCTATCAACATGTTACTTCCACACAGTTATGTAATAATGACATCCTTCGCCGCTTTTTTCAAATAGTTACATTAAATTATTATCAGAATTTGAGAAAATACGATAAAAAATTCCCATTAAGAACCACCTGTAATAAGAAACATTAAAATAACTATCTGGAGAGATATCATGTTTTATCTATGTCAGGTCAAATTATAGTTATGCGAATAAAAACATGATTGTTCTCATTTTTTATTTTGTAAATATTATGTATTGCAACAAATATCCCTAATGAATCAGTATATAATTCAAACATGTTATACATATAACATTATTGTACCAATATTATAGTCAATTATATAATAAATATATGTAGTGGACATTGAATCATGTTTAATAATAAATTAATTTAGATAATTAATGTAACGTGTTTACACTATGAATTATGCATAAAACTCATCAATACTTGCATGCTATTAATTGAAGTTTGATACTAATTAGATAAACCAAAGCATACAAATTAGCATTTGGAGGAATTAAGATGTTTTAAACAAAATATATCGATAATTAAAATGAAACTAAAAATGGCTCGATTACGAAATACTTCAATGCCTACACATCATCCCGATATCCCAGCAGCAACTCCGCAGCCCCTTCACCACACGCATCCACGCATACGAAACAGAAGCCAAAAGAACAAAAGCCACCCACCCGTCGTCGTATCTCCCAACTCCTCCCTGGCATCAAGGCCAACAATGGTGTGCGGCCGCCTCCGCCGATCGCGATGCTTGCGCTGCCGCTTCTCCTCTTCCAGGCGGGCCTCGGTGTTGCGCCGTTGTCGGGTGGCTCGTGCCAGCGCCGTGTCGTCGGCGAGACCTTGCGAGACGAGGGCGCCGACTTGCGAGACTGTCTCGCGAATTTCGCCTATTTGGCGGGGGGGGGTTAGTCGTAATGTTTGTTAAAATCTGGTGTGATTGTTAGATCAAACACTCAGAATAAGCATAGTATTAGCATAGCTAATAAAGCGCTGCGCGCTAACACAAAACTGACATTTTATAAACTAGAATGCATATAAAGGCATCTAAATTCATTGCATATATTTTCATATTGTTATAAATGTTTGGTTTTATGGGCCACAAAGCATCTAAAATTATTATATAATCTCGAAAGGAACAAAATTGATAATCTCGAAAGGAACAAAATTGTAATTTCTTATGAAATTATTAATACGGAATAAATGAAAATACAAATACATAAAAATACAAAGTAAACATATTTATTACAATGAGGTATTATACATAACAATGTGAACTCTCAAAAAATGCAATGACATTCATACTACAGAATCAGCACCAAGTACAATACTTTAATTATTTGGTTTAATCACAAAATTATGCATCTCATATCTCTCTCTCTAAATCAGTTGGCTCTTAGACGAGCTGCTGTGGCCTTCACGGATCGACGCCAGCCTTCACGGTGTA
>JAUZND010007862.1:0-10163 GCA_034780555.1 Coelogynopora nodosa | reverse complement strand
GTCGCAGTTCAATTATTAATGATCGTTTTTCACGAACGGTCAATTTGCACTTTCTGCCACAATTTTTCAACAAATTCTCCATAGAACCTGTTCTTCGATGTTGTTAAATAATTTTGGAAATAATACCAATGGACACTTTCAATTGTAAGTGTATTTGACGATAGGTTTGGCCTTCAGCATGTTTTTGAATAATTAAAAGCCGCATTCTATCGCACAAAGGTGCCATTTTGCAAATATTTAGAATTTTAAAAATAACGCTCAACTACCGGATGTTCAATAATGAAACAATAAATTATTGTTTTTCATTTAAATATAATCATTCATATATATTTCAACATACTCTTGGAAAATTGTTCAGTAATAAGACATCTTTATTTATTAATTTCAAAAACTTTAAAAAAACGTGAATTTCACAGAGTGTTCACGACTTTTTTTTGCTCAGTGTTCGTATGTCCAGCATCAATAATCTCTCCATTCTGTGACCATGACAAAGCTGGCCTTTTTCCATGTAGAAATTTGCCTTTGGAATTGATGTCTTGGTAAAACTGAAATAAATCTTACCGATATATTCACTTAGTGTACTGCTCTTCTTTAAGCATTATTTCTCTCAAGTATTTCATTCTTGCGTTTTTCTTAAAAAAATTAAGCCGCTTTAAGACGATATTGTTGATCAGGTCCAACGTGTGATTGTGTATTGATGTTGTAGGTTTGGATATATTATTTAAACTAGCGTATTCTTCTTCAGTCACCAAAACCAATGGTGAATATACTGATGGACTGGCCATTATTTTCCAGAAAACAAAAATGAACCAATAGCAGAAACAGCAATGGATGTAAAAAAAATTGCGGCAAGGGGTATTATAGACCCTAGAAGTGGAAGTAGTAGCAGGAATCAACCTTTCTGAGAGAGCAGATTTAACTTTTTTATTTTTCCCTTTTTATGGACACACTGATCCATACAACGAATCATCTTTTTACGTTTATTGAATTGTCCATGGAGTGATTTACGAATGTTTGGTAAATTACCATTCAGTAGGTTGAGCCTGATGTCCAACAGTGCCTGAATATAATCAGCATCAGCATTCTCCACAATAGCTTTCTTTAACTTTGGATTAGCCTTGGAAAATACTTGAAGCGGATCAAGTTGTCGCCGAAAACGCTTGCCTTCCATTTTGCATATTAATTATTTTTGTAAAAAATTTCCTTTGTTTATGTTTATAATCTTTTAGCCAATGATGTGGTGACGTTAAATAAAGATGCATAGCCTGAATCGTCTATAAATAAATAAGCAGTCCAAGTAGTACAAAGAATAGTGCAAAAGTCACAAATAGGTACGAGAGAAGAAAATTTAGATACATTCAAGTTTCTTCTTTCGTTCACTAGCCATTATTTCGAAAAATTGATGTTTTCCTTTTCCATTCAATTGTTTATAACCTGAGATGCACGCTCTTCTATCATGTAAGCATATTGAGGGACTTCATGTGGTAGAATTCGTGTTCTAATTCGAATCTGATGTAGTGTACTTTGATGAAAATCCAAAAGTAGATTGGAATAGGGACCCTGTTCGGTTGCATCATAAAAAGCCGCCTGCAAAAACTTGTTATTCATCTGTCGACCCAGGAATCCTATGTGTGTAACATCTCGAGAATTATTGAAGAGAATCAAATAATGCGTGCTAAGAGAACGAGTCTTGCTATCTCGTCCTTTGACAAACAGATTCTAAGTAATATTAATAAGGAAACAGTTGCGATGATGAAGAATGTTTGTAAATAAATTAGTCACGACTTGAGAAGACATCGATTGAAACATAAGATCATCAAGTATGATCACATTTCCACTTTTAATCTCGTTGAAATTGTTTGAGAACCCTTGACGCTTGCTTATTTCAACTCCTGAAATCTATTTGTTTTCTCTAAAATTCTCTAAAAACTTGAGTTGTTTAAAACATTTGGTTGTAGAATTCCACAATACCAGTGAATGTGTGTAATAGGTGTCGTGAATAGGTAGTATTGCAGTTTCAATAGATTCGTAACAAAAACCTTTTTGTCGCATTGTGAAGGACCAACAACTGACATTGCACTTCCCATTTTAAGGCGTCCATCCATAATTATATAATGTTAATATAATGAGAGAAGCGTAGAGTAAGTTTATTGGTTATTCAATCCATTTTCTTACAAGTCGATATAGCGTAGCATTAGTACCGTGAAAAAAGGAAGCCATAGCAGTACCGGTTGAAGGATGACTTGCAACTCGCAAAATTTTCAACCGCGCAAAATTAAACTTTCACTCCAAAGATACTTCATTCGGTAAATGAATGCAATATCTTCAATAATATAAGATATATTCTCTTCATGTGTACCTCATTTATCATGTGGAATTCTTCTATATAATACATTAATCATTCTTTCAATGAATCCTTGACTTCATGTGTAATAGTAGGATGATTGGTTAACTTTTGATAGAGAATTTTCGTTTGATCACTTGAGTCTTCACTTGAGTCTTCACTTGATGATGTATCAAGAAGTAGTCAAGTCTCTTTATATCCAAACATATTTGTCATATATATATATATAATCAAGAAGAGTTTCGTTTGTTTATAGACTTTTGTCCTATTTCGATCTTAATTTAATCTCATCAGGTAAGTATAGTCCAAAAGGACAACTAAATGACAGGATGAAAGTCTGTAATTCACGATTAAAATGAATAAATATATACAAAATGTACAAGTCACTGATTAGGTTTTACATGATGATGGTAATTGAGGCGCGATTGTTTGTCGGTGTATTTTAGGAGAGTTTTCGAAAAAAAACACATAAAATGATGATTGCCCTATGGAAGTCTGTAATTCAGACCAATCCTAGCCTCTTATCTTCGAAGAATGACAAACTGCGTTTATTATATTGAAGAGTCGTGCTGTTGTGATTGTGGATGCAAATTTTGTCTGGTCAGTATTCACTTCTACCTGATCAATATACGCCTTCATGTATGAATCGTGCGTAAGTACATTACATTCTTGACGACACACATTTGTACACCTTTTGCTCTCTTATGTTCTGACCCATTTTGTGATAAGAGGCTACAAGCCTTTGGACGGAGAAAGGTCCATTCCTTTTAAGGATTGCCTGCACACTCATCTTTAACACAGCCCAATACTCCAGTGTACCGATTTGAATAGCATTGACATTCTTTTGGAAAATTCGAAGAATCCAACAGTCCGTCTTACAACATTTGAGGAATTAACTTTTAGTCGACATTGATGTTGGATGCGCGTAGAAAAAAGGAGTCGGTATCCCCTGGTAATATCTCGAAATTGCCGCCAAGTTTATTTGAGTACTTCATGAGACTTTCATATCAAAGAGAATACATTATAAGCTTTGAGAGTTCCAGAAATGCCATTCCGATGTAAATTGGCTTATCCATTGTGGCAGCCGAATAGATCTTGATTAAATATTGTCGTTGACAAAACTGAGGCTCGACTTGCCAGGTTTGTCACGTAATCTTCGCAGTTGATCAGTCTGAAATTCATTCTCTTTCGAGGATTTTCTAATATCTTCTCGAACAGAGAGCTATTCTTTAATTTATAGTAGTCTTTATCGAACTTGTTCTTGGCCTCCTGTCGACGTTTACTGTTGTACTGGATGTAATCTAGGAAAAATGGCTCTTGATGGAATTGCAACACTTTGTGGAATTTTGATAGCACAATTCCCTGCTTGAGATAGAACTGGAGCAACCTTCCGTGACAAACGTATTTCTCCTTTTTATTGTGTGTGAGCAGGAGTTTTGTCATACCCTTGCACTTGAGCCCATTTTCCGTTTAGAAGACAGGTTTTTAAACTAACCATTTATACATAAAGTCAGCCAGCTGAATAGCAGAACCTCACTTATATCCTGAATATGTGGAGGATACTCCAAGTCCACTTCATACATGTATCCGGTATCACCATCCAAGTCAATTGTTTTGAGGTCCAATTTATTGATTTCAGGCTGGTTCATCCATTTAAATTGTGAGTGTGGGAATGACTGTCAGAGAGCATTTCCATTTAAATTATTTACGTTAATATATAGCAACTCCTCACGTTCTGCTTTTAACTCTGTGTGTATATACTGTCTCTTATGATGTTTGTTCACAAACGTCATTCCACCTCGCGTTCCGTTTGCGATAAATTTGTAGATATCAACGTCCTTCAACAGTTCCACTTTGGCTTTCGTCATCTTGAAGGCCAGCACATGCTGAGTTCTGCTACAAAATATGCACGATCGCATTTGTCATCGGTTAAGCTGAGGTTTCGGAATGCTTCAAATACGTCTACCATTTGGTGAACATCTCGTTTTAAATACGCCAATATATAGTCAGCAAAATTGTGGCACTTGAATTCACGCCAGGCCTCTTGAGCTCTCGCATAATCTTCCTCTGAACATTGTTGTTTCTTGAGATTATCAAAAAAGGCTCCATCATTTTGCTCAAGAGAAGAGAAATATGTTTAAGGGAATACATAATTCGCAGTTATCAGAGAATCTGGAGCAGAAACCGGAATTGCCCGAGGGCTTTGGTTAAGAGCATACGGTGAGAGATTTTTAACACGATTATTTAAGGAGACACACATAAACTGAACACTATCTTTAAACTCGAGCTTCATACTAATTGTAACCTCTTTCATCTTGCCATCTTTATTGTCCAATATTTTGACTTCTTCTACAGGAAATGTGCCAGTCAGAGCCAAGTCCTGCTGATAAATTCTGCCTCTATTATGTGTCTAGCTCTTCCTCCTCCGACGACAAATAGTTTTGTTAACTATCACTAATATCAGAAATATCCTGAATATTGAATTCATTATAACTAAAATAATATATATACACACAGAATTAATTAATCCAAAGTTAATAAACTATAATCGTAGTTGAAATAAAGTAATACAATAGTAATATTAGCACTTGTTGTAGTGGTAGTCGTACTAAAATATAGTTCGGAGAGAGAGAGGGATTGTAAATACGACCGCTTACGTTGAGAGCAGAAATCAGACTGAATTGAGCAGCACAATCTTGTATATTTAAACTGATTTCTGAGAGTAATAACAGCAAAGTAGTAGACTTAGTAAATAAAATAAAGATAAGATAGCACGATTTAAATGAATTCCAAACGAAGCAGTTGTAGTAGTAGTAACAGCAAAGTAGTAATAAATAAAGTAGTGGAAAAGTAGCAGTAAATAAAATAATAATAAGGTAGCACGATTTGAATTAATTCTAAATGAAGTTGTAGTATTAATAGTAGTGGTATGTTAGCAATAACAAATATAGCGACTTGGAAAGTGTAGACGAGAGCGCTCAAATACGATCGTTTCTGGCAAAAGCAAAGAGCGGAATAAATTTCATCTGAGTTAGCTTCTCTTTTTATACATTTTCAGATAAGAAAATAGGGTGAAAAATTGGGGACGGAAGAGGGTAAAAAAATTGTGGGGAGGTAAAAATATGTTTTAAAATTTTTTTTGGGGGTATGGTTAAAGGTCAAGTGGTGATCCACAATCGACTCTTCCTATGCTACTACGAACAATCGTTAATCAATAAATGAATAATTCAACTGCCCACGCAAGTTAAGATTTATATAACAGAAAATGTAAGAAAATGGCGCTACATTTACTCTGTTTGCTACATTATGGTAAATTTTTGGTTTGCTTTTGGCAAATGTTGATATGAATGTAATTAATATAATTCATGGGTAATATAAAACAATGGATGTCCAACAATTAGATTAATGAGAGATTGCATATCTGTTAACATTTTACTCCGGAGAAAAATTTCGTACTTGGTTTATACCTATTGTAAGTTTATACACCATTACTCTGGATAAAAAAAAGGAAAAAATTAAAAATATTCACTACCCATACATACCGTATTTTATCACTTGGTTTAGTTTATTTGTCTTGTACATTTTTCGAAAAGTTGCCGATTTGTTCGGAGCAGTGCATTGAACGACTGCAATAGAGGCAACACTATAAACAAGAATAACAATAATAACCGATGTGTTAACTAGACGAATTAGTGCAGAGTTTATTTAATTTCTCGAAGTCGTAGAGGTAAAGCGTAAGCGATCGTAATAGTTTTCTCTAAATATTTGTTATTGTTCTTATTTTTGTGAAATAAAATATGTATGGATGTTATACTAATTTAATATAAATCACGGAATGTAAATTTTGAAGACTGACGAAATATACTAATATAAAAAAAACATTAATATTATATAAAAGTTTAAAAATTTATTAAGAGAAAAAAGTATTAATTTTTAAAAGTTATTTTTGATAAATAGTATATTATTTAATATTTTATTATGAAATATTATGTGAAATATAATATTTAATCAAAGTTTCGTTGAAAGAACAGTTTTTAACAATGTTTACAACTAATTTTAGTAAAATTTTCAGTACCGTACAATCATTAACAAAAATTATAACTAATTAATTTATCTTTTGACATTGAACGCATTCGATAGCTCTCAAATAATATACTTTCTTCAGACAGTATCCTATGTCAGTATATCATCAAAAATATTATACAATAATCATGATAATATAAAATTATAACTATAAATAAACAATTATTATATTTGTTATTTTGATTTTTAGTGAAGTATTTTTTAATAGGAAATATTTTAATAACTAATATTTATTTTCTTTATTCCTTCTAACTTTGTTTTAAAGTACCATATATTTAGCTGATAAGCAACAAAAGTGTTGGCGTTTTTCAAAAGCATATTAAATTTTTCGGAACTTGAATCTTCGACAGATAATTTTTTTGCATCGTTTAGTTTGCATCAGATAACATAAACGTATCATGTCTTTAAAACGCATCAACAAAGTAACTAATATCATTTCTGTATTTATACGTGTATTAATATGTAATGGTTTAATATGAAATACTATAATTAATCATTCCTTCATGCCGGATCTAAATCATGGCGGATATAAAAAATACCAAAAAATTAATATTATATCAATTTCCATGAAATAATAAAAATGGTTGTTATTTATAGTGAGTGTAAAATATTTGTGGAATATATTTGGGTAGTCTTTCATTTACCTATGCATAAATACATTAATACTAAAGCAAAGGTAATGACTAATGTAAGACATTTGTCATTTCCCTTTCAGACAATGTCAATGTTTGTGTTATACCCATGAAGAAGTTTAAAATGTGTTAAAACTTGTTAATCAAAATGAATGGAATGTTGTTATGGAATGAATTAGTTATTTGTTATTTATTTGACCTTGTAAATTGTTACAGTTAGTAAGTCAATTATAGTTAATTTTAAATAATATTATTCAACTATACCACTGCACTGGCACTAAATAAATACATATTTATTGCAATTGTTTTTTACATTAAAAATGTTATATATTGTTTATTATATTTTTTAAATAATATTTATAGTTTTATATTATTATTCAATTTGATTATTTATATAATTATTTATTTATTTAAATAAATATAATATTTATAATTTTTTTATTAATATATATATTTATAAATAAATATATAATGATATTTTATTCATATATTATTTAAAATAATTTGTTTTATTATTATTGTGACGGGAACTCACATGCTTCATTAAATCGAAAGTGAATTAATATTTTCCACTTATAATTTGGCCTTGGGGATGAAAATAGAACAGATTAATATTGGTTTATGTATATATTAATCTATTACATTGTACTTAATATTCGTTCATATTAATTATGGTATGCATTATAATATGTTTATTTATTCGCATCAGTAAATGCTAATGTTAACTGTAATCATGACATACTGTATAAGCCAATTGTTTATCATAATAAATATCCAAAGTTTATCTTACTACAATCCAGTCTTCTTCTCTTAACGGGATCAATTATACTAAACATTACATTTATTATTTAGTTTAAGTTTAAGTTTTTATTAAGATAAATTATACTTTATAACAGTTTGTTTACCTGAACTAATTAATTAATGCCACTATTTAAAATAATTAAAATGTAATTATTGAATATTTTCACACACTCATTTTAATTGTAAAATTATAAATGTTTTTTAAAATCTTACAAATTTAACTCACATAAATAATATCCTAAGGCAATCATTTTTTGTTTGAATTCAAGATGTTTTAGTTGAATGAAAATCATATTTGATGTTTTAACTAGTTTTGATATTTTTACTTTATGTTTTATTGTTTTGTCCATCTAAATAAATTTAATTACTAAAGAGAGAAACATTAAGATTTTTATTAAAAAGCACAATGGCTGTAGTTTTTTTGAATATTAAAAATTATCAATTGATTAAATTTAAAATTATAAGTCTCTCACTGAGTCTTAAGTTATGAAAATGTAACTCGCCATGTATCTAAATATTACAAATACATTTAAAAAATGCAACTGAGAGTGTTGAAGGAGAAGTGTGTTTTCAACACATTTTATTATAAATTTTATAATTCAAAATGTTCATGTCAAATTTCCTTGTTTTAGGGATTTTTTAACCCCTCTGTGGTTTGACTACTTCTAGATATATTGATAACTTGCAATTTTGAAGGATGTTAAATTTGTGCATATTGCATTATTTTATAATATTTTCAAAATATTCAAGATTTCTTGCACATTATCTTCAGTAGATCTTTGTAATTCATCTGAAGCACTTGAATAAAAGGCTTTGGACTTGTTTCATATAAGATATGGTTTACTTAATATATGTTCGCCTTGTAAATTTGTTGACTTCAAAATATATATATATATTATATATTAATAGATTCTTGTGACTTTCAATAGATGAATTACAGTTAAAATTAACATTGTCTATTACTTAACCCAATAGAACTCTTGCAGACCCTCGCAGACATAAATAATATTTACATATTATTTATAAAAAGCAGCTTAATCGGACTATTAAAAAACTCTTCAAAGTCAAAAAAACTGTCTGAAACTGCCAAAAACTTTCCAAATGGCCAAAAGTTAAGCATTTTGAAAACAATCAATATTGTTTAGCAATATGCTTTTATGTAATGTAGATAATATTATTTTACATATTATGTGAAAAGTTCAGCTTTTTCAGACAAATATGGAACTCTAGATAGCCGAAAAACTGTCCAAAATGGCGTCAAGCATCAAAAAAATTGAGTTTTACTCAATATCGATTTACTTTATAATGATCAATATTCCTTTAGAAAATTTATTTATAAAATGTGTACAATATCAAAATAGCAGTGAAGTAATAAACTATTACATATAACATATATATATTGTGCACTGCTAAATCAGTTAGGCTATCATAAAATGTAGTAGGTACTGAAATAGTTAGCTTTTTGAGTATTTTTGTTAACAAATAAATAATACAGATGAGTTTTAAAACATAGCATGTTATGCATGGAACTTTTAAAATATGAAGTTAACTATTCACTTAGTGTAATAACGTTTATTTTATAAGGCTTAGTTGTATGGATCCAATGTTCCAATGTGATGAACATTATGTTTTGTAAGGTATCGGAGTGATCTAATTCATAAGGTATCTTTTTGCATTTTAATTGATGTAGGCCCTACTGTGCATTCATTTTAATACCCTGTTAACTGTGACGACCAGTATTTATACATTGTATTATGTTGCTGCATACTAAATACAGAGTTTATTTCTATAACAAACTACTATTTCTATACTAATTAATTTATGTTTAGTACTTTATAATAACTATTTACCACTATTAAAAAATATTGTCATAGATTTAACTATTAGCGTATAATAATGTACCAAAATAAGGACCATTGCATCAGTCATAATATAATAATAAAAAATTTAATATTATCCACTTTATAATCAATAAACCCGCTTATTTTGTTGCATGATTAATTTCGTAAGGTATCAATTTTTTATCATTCCTTTAACACCTAAGCAGCCACTGATCGTAAAGTATAGAAGATTTAGTTTATTGGTATGTGGTATTCAAGAAATGTTAATAAATATTTTTGTTGAAAAACAAACTATGACTGATGAAAATAATGATTGTGGAAGCTAACTACTTTTTATATGTACATGCACTTCAATAAGTTTAACTCATGCACTATTTTTTCTACTTACTGACTATTATTTTTTATTAAGAAGAATTTGTCAATGGTCTGGATGGTTGGCAAATGAATGATTATTTTCATTAT
>JAUZND010007861.1:0-10164 GCA_034780555.1 Coelogynopora nodosa | reverse complement strand
ATTTTTAGCCGACCGACCGACCCAAATATATGTTGAACGGCGGACCCGAATTGAAAAATCAAATTTGTGTAGCCTTAGCGTGAGTAAAAACCATCAATTCGCGTGGCGTAATATACTATTAAATACTATTATAACTAATAATCAATAATTTATAAATATTCGAATATTTTAAAAATCAATAACTAAAACAACATTTTAAATAATAAAATAAACAATATATAGAGCAAAATTTACAACAAGCGTTAACTAAACTTAACATTGGTTGTAATTATTATTTTTTATATACTATATGAAACTACATAATTTAACTTGAAAAGGTTACTAAGCTTAATATAACTTAATATCTCACAGGATTAGATAATTACAACACAAATAATTATAAATCAAATACATAGTAGAACGTGCAAGATATGCTAGAAGATTTATAATGTTTCTTTTGTTGGCAACTTTGAAGAAGAAATAAAACAAAAAAACCAATCCAAATCAGCTTGATCAACTTTATGATGATCAAGGTAATCTGTAAATTGACAAATCGAAGCAAGCAAGACTTCACAAAAGTAATTAAAATGTCAGTGTCGAGCAATCCATGTTTGTAGTGAACAAGTCATTGAGTTTCTGCTGCATGATGACTCAAAGGGGCAGAAGATTTCTCATCTAATTTGATCCCTTTACTTTAGTTTGTATAGCCAAATATATTTATACTGTATCATTACATTAGTGAGTTCAACAGTGTTCATGCTGTATTATGAAAGTAAATTTGAGATGAATAATTATTTTTTCATTATTAATTGCTTCCGAGTTTAATTTGCGTATATTTTCTCTTGAGTTGCCATTATATTATTTTATTCTGTGTCTTCTGTTATCTTCTTGTTAAGATAACTTTGATAGTTATTTTATATAATAGTCAATAATAACATAGACAATAATATAATAATAATTATCTTAGATAACTAAGATAATTTGTTTTCAGAATTGAATTGTTTTTTTCCAAATAAATGTCACCTGTTAAAATGAGGTATATTTTAATTCATATAACCTTCTCTAAACATGACATTCTATGTATCTTCATGTATATATTATATAGCAGTACAGCATGCCTAATCTTAACATTATTATCTCCCTCAAGTGCTGTAAGTGTTAATAAATTCCCATTTCTACACTAACGGAGTGTTTTTCTGTTAACTTCAATGACGTTAAAAATGTTCTCCATTCTATTATTTTGCAGTCGTCAGGCTGTATATTTCACTCTTCTTCCGTTCACAATTTTGTATTCTTATTTCCATGAGTTTTCTTTACTGCAGTTACAATCGTATTATCTCCATAAATACAATAACCCCACTTTTTAAACTAATATTTAGTCCATTTTTAAATACTATAATTTTATAATATTTAAATAGTTTTTAGCCCTTCTTCACAATATAATAGAATAAGTCAATCAATTGTAAATGTTAGCATATTAACATGACTTATGTATTGAAACTATATAGAAAAGTTATTCGACAGATCTGGAAAATAAATGGATTTAATGGTAATTAATATGAATGTAGGTATATTCTTACCTTGTAATGTTACACATAGCGCTTACTTACATTCAAAAAGCCGATGTGGAGTAATATTCTCGAGCTTAACCAAGCTCGATTTTCTCCATACTTTCAATTTCATTAAATAATCAAATGTTCAGCTTTAATCTCAATCCCATTTTCTGACCGCACTTAATGAAATAACAACAATTTATAACTTAGAGATACACAAAACACTGAAAAACATAGCAACAAATTATTATTGCTTGACATGATTTAATAAATTAAAAGGGAATCAAACATATATTTGATCGCTTTTCCTTTACAAGCATGTTGTCCTGACATATTAAATTCCAGCAGGGCCGGGGATCCACGCTCACCCGAATGCTGTCCAGGATACGATTGAAGTCGACTGGAGAATCGGTATCCTCGAGCTCACAGGGGTCCAGATTGTCGGAGCCATAGGTGAACTGGACTATCTCATTCTTGCTCGTCCGTACCGTCAGATCGTAGTTGGTGCAGAGGTCTTCCAACGCCTGCAATGAATAACACCGATGTTAGAAGGACTTAGAAGTGTTGTAACTTACCGCGATATCAGACAGCTGAGCCAAATAGCAGACCTGTCACGCTACCTTGAAAAATGTAGGAATTTGGGCCAAAAAATAAAGGTTAATTTTAGATTAAGTATGCTTACCACTATGGTTACTTATACAATATACAATAATTTACATGTTGTCTCTTCTTTGGATAACTTTTTTGAAACCATCAGCTTGGAAAGAATCTACAAAATGAATCACTTAAGGTTAATAAATAATTTACGAGTATTTCACATAAAAGGTAACTTACAGTGACTTGTCACGTTTATCATTTTGTTCTCGTTGGAGGTCTTCGAACTTCGTCTGTGAATCTTCGAGCATAGCTGAGCGACACCAACATTAGTCGTATCTTTATACTTCAATGCAGATGCCAACTTGCTTGTGGCATCTGACATAAGTTCTTGGGCTATGTTCATTTCTTTCTCAATCGATTGGTCAATGGAAGTTAGATCCTTTAACAAAGACTCTTTTTTTTCTTTTCTTGCATCTTGCTTTGCAGATGTGTTCCGTTTCTTTTAGTGCAGTTTCTGAACTTTCCAGAAAATTGTGATTTTTTGTCTCGAATAAGTCATAGCTTGAAGAAGCTTTTTTGAGATGAGCAATTTTTTAGGTTTCCCTTCAAAAAGCCTGACACATTATTTGATGGTTCGTAATGCTCTCGTGTGACAAACATGTTCAATTTGATCCCATGATCAATTAATTAAATGAAAACCCTCTCTCAACGTCTTTAATACTATGAAATAGTGTCAGAGCAGCTTTGACAATTTTTGACAGTGTTTGATATTTTTTGGATCCATCTGCATGGTTGATCGTGAAAACTTTCTCACAGTATTCATCAACTGGTAAATATTGTGTACTTTCAGAAGTGTCAGTAACTTTGAACCATGCATCCTGAATCTGTTCTTCCATGGAATACAGTCTCCACTCGCACTCCAATCAATCAATGTCATCTGGAGTAGGTAAGACAGAAAGCAACTCCTGAGTAAGATGTTTGGTAGGCCTACACAAAACAGCTCATTTTGGCGTCCTGAAACTTTGGAGCAATACACTGCATATTTTTCAAATTAGGTTATTTGATTAGCTTGGAAGAAACGGCAATGTAGAACTTTTGTATACCTTTCCGGAAAATAGTTTGTTGCCAGTGTGATCACTTCTGGATAACAGTCTCTGCCTTTACTCCCAAATGCACTACTTCTGAGTGGTTTTAAGGGTTTTCAAGATCAATTGAAATCAAATCAGAACCATGATGAGATCCCACAATATCCGGTTTTATCAATCGCGTAAGTGTTGATAATTCAGAATATAACCGATGGTGGCCCATTATCTTGAAAGAAAAGTTGAAATTTGTTGAAAATAGGGGAGACAGAAATAATAAAGTTCAATGTGGCTTCATATGTTGGATCTTTCAAACATTGTACAATCCTTCTGTACCTGTTGTTGTTTTTTCTTCTGAATCAATTTTGGAATGTTTTCAAGAAAATACACTTTGAGTGCTGGCAGCTGTTCCACCAAGCGTATGCAAACTGGTAACAGTGAAAGCAACGGGGTTGGAACATGGCGAAGAAAAATGTTATCATCAAGTTCAAGAATGGATTGTATAGCTTCAAAATCTTCTCTTCTAGCTGATGATAGTTTAAACCATTTAAAAATATCCACAGCGAAGTCATTGAGATCCCAATCAACAGAATCCAATGCAGCATGAAAGGCATTCGACACAATGTACACAATGTACAACTGCCGATATCTACTAACTGAGGAAGGAACTGATCTTTACACAACTTGTCTAACATTTTACGCAAAAACTTGTTTACATTAGGGCCATCTCTTGACAGCATTTGACATTTTGATGGTGAGAGCTTATCATCTTTTAAAGTTTCTGTGATAGATCCTAAAAGCTTAACAGCCTGTGCATAGTCACAAAAATGACTATCAAGGTAATGAGTGGATGAGTAAAAATAGCGAATATGAATATCGAATTATTTGTATGTAGCAGCATTCGTAGTTGCATCTAAGCTGAGACAGAAAAAGCTATCAGATTTCTGAACGTCTGAGACAACCTGTTCTTGAAGATATGGCCCTAAACCACGTGAAATGTAATAAAACAGCTTAACACATTGGAACTTAAGGTCTTTTACAGTTGCACTATCTGGAAACACATTTTGTTGCACTATTTTAGTACACACAATCACATTTTCATGCAACAATTTTTTTTGGATGAATAGAAAAAAATATAGGTTACTGGAAAAGTTTTAAATATAATTATAGGAAACAGCGGAGTATATAGGAGGATCAAAAAAACATAGGAATATAGGAAGCGTGACAGGCTTGAAATAACTAATATATGTTGAAGGATTGTTAAGAACTAACAAACGTAATCAAATATTAACAATAATATTTATCTTTTTAACAATTACAGCTTTAACGAGTAGTGTGCTGTGCATAGCGTGTTTGTGTAAGCATTGCTTTTTTATCAAATAATGAGCAAACAAGAAAATAAAGTGCATCGAAATAATATTTTCTTCATTGAAAAAGAGACTTCTTATATCAAAAACAGAACAATCTCTATAAAAATTGAAACCTTTGAAAGGTGATCATTGAAAGTTGTTTTAACTACTTTAAAGGTCCCACGAGAATCGCGTCAAGTGTGGACATCAATGTCTACTCTAGGTCACGTACGCGACATAATTTAGTTTAAAAAAATCTTAATAATAATTTCCTTATGTTTTTTCAAATTATACTATTCAATTACAGTTAAGAAAATGTTCTTGTATTTCAGAATTAACTTTATTTGTGCGAACAATAAAGATTCAACATAAATAAAAGTTAATTATTCTGGATAAAATCGAATTAATATTTTAATATAACCATAAAACCCTTTTTACGCGTCAAGTTTGACTTCGAAAAAGTTCAAATTTTTAGAAATGAAAAGTTTATGTTTATTTATTTAAATAAAGTCATAAATAATTTTAAAGTTCAGTTAATTTTATAGTGAATTATAAAAATAATTTAACTATTTCTTACATCTTCTTTAAATTGAACAATTATTTTGGAAAGTGAGGAGGATCTAAAGTGTTAATGTAAAAATGAAGTAGATTATTCAAACAAAACAATTATTACTTTCAGTTCATTTATTGGAATTGATTTTCCAGACATTTTTGAACAACTAATCAACATTTTCAACAGACCACACAACCATGATTGAAACCATGATTGTTTCTGTGTAACAAATAAAATAATAACCACGCTTTTGATGACTAACTGAATCCCGAAAATCAATAATATTCGAACAAACTAAGAGTTACAACAACAACAAATTAACATTTTTATTAAATTAATTCTTAAATCTCTGAAACTAACACTCGGTTGCTCCACCGATGACTAACTTAGTCATCGACTAAGTCCTGATTTAAGTGATGGCGTCTGTTGTTCAACCGGTAACTAAGTTAATCGATTACTAACTTTACAATGTGTATTATCTTTTAACATGGGAAAGCTTAATATGCGACAGACGAGTATTAAGTCGCATTTTAACAGTTGTAATTGGCTATAATTATTCATGTTAATGTATATATTTATGTAATTATACTATTGTATATACCTACTTATGCTGATGTTGGTGACTTATATTTGGCAAACTATTTCATCATTATGGATGTTATAAAATGTTGAAATATTGTCCCATGCGTCATTTTTATTCTTGAGTGAAACAGCTTCATATTTTTTGCACTCTATTGAATTTAGGCTTTGCGTTTCCTTAATAGAGTCAATTAAATGTGTTTCATCTAATTCAGTGTAATTTTTTGTACGATTTATTGCAGACATTTTTATATAAATGATGATTATAAAATATATAAAGATAGCTATTGTATGTACTTTTGACAAAACGAAAAAGTATAATATCCATAGACGTTTGTGTATATAAAAATATACCTATTGTCATTTGTCCTCTGCTACCTGATAGGCAATGGAAATGAAGTAAACAAATTTAGCATGCCTGGATTTCAGTTAATACATGAATTAGTTAAATAGTCTTCGATTGAACAACACAGACGGCACTTAGGTCACGACTCGTCTACAACACGTTGTAGCTAAGCAACGACTAACTCTAGTCAGTCAATGATTAGTTTAGTCATCGGTCGAGCAACCGAGTGTAAGTTAGTGTGACCCACCTTGACCAGGCGGCGCTGCATGTAGCCTGTATCAGCGGTCTTCACAGCCGTGTCGACAAGGCCCTCCCGACCGCTCATCGTGTGGAAGAAGAACTCGGTGGGCGTCAGTCCCGTGTAGAAGCTGTTCCCTACGAACCCCTTGGCCTCGGGGGTGCGACAGTGGCGCTGGAAGTGGGGCAGAGAGCGCCCCTCGAAGCCGTCCGGTACCCGGTGCCCGCTGATCACCTGCTGGCCCACACAGGCCGTCATCTGGGAGATGTTGAGGAAGGAACCTGCGCGCGGAGGGGACACTATACTGTTGTCGTCGAAGTTTATAAATGTTTTTTAAGTAACCAATCATTTTTACTCATATTTATTGTATAATTAGAAAAGTTGACACAAGGTGATTGTGTTACTTGTACTGTCAAATACGTAATGTTTGTTGCAATAAATTGTTGTTTCGTACTATATTTTCGTATTTTAAATGTATCGTTAGATTATCCTTAATAAACAATAATTTAATCACGAAATTTTACCCATGACCTTCGATACTTATTATAAAACCCTAGTTTCACTTCAGAATGTGTTATATTATTATAATGCAATTTATTTAAAATTACATTTTTTTATTTCAAGTTTTCTGCCAAATTACATTCTAAACGAGCTCATTACACAACAGTTGCTGAACACTAGAAAAGGAGTGCACTGCCAGAATACGAGCCCGCTATACCTGTGTCCATGTAAGAATATAACCTGCAACTTAGCGAACTCACTGACCACTAGGCTACAGTCACTTTGTCCAACTTGATATTTTAACACAACACCGCTTCTGTTGATTTGGCGCTTAATTAGTATAGTTTAGTGTGTGCTGTATATCGGTGTCGGTCGGGGGTAGGCTACGTTGCAGGTTCGACTCCTACTCTGCAACAGATGAAGGACAAAACCCCGAAACAGGTCTGCAGATGGATAGAACTGTTGATTGTTGTGACTATCAGACGTTGCACACGTTGGATTAAATAACAAAACATGACAGATCTACTTCAGAGAAAATGATTTGATATTATGAACTCTACTAGCATCGCTTTGTATTAATTAGTTGACAACCATCTGTCTTGAAACTTTTTCTAACATTCAGATTTTTCTTGAAGTATAGTCGTATTTCTAAATTAGTTTATTTCATGTAAAATCATTTGAACTGTTTGTATAAATTCGCACAAATTTAGTCATGAAATAATTTATGAGTTCCGGCTATCTTATTTGTCTGCTTTTATGTTTGGAATGGATGTCATAACTGAGTAACACGATACACGCAATGGAAGCAATTAGCAGAAGTATGTATCGTAAAGGGAACCGTGCAGTAACATATTTGAAAATATAAAAAATGTAAAACAGCCTGAGGTGAACCTACAGCAGAAGCTATAATGAAACAGGAAGTTGCCTGCGATTTTCGAAAATTAAATATTTCACGCATTTAAAAAAAGATTTTTTAACTCAAATATTTGAAAAAACAATTATTCAAATAAGTTCTGAGACAAATGATAATAACAGTGTCCAACAAGGTCGGTAACACAATATAATGTACATTGATGATTCCCACATTTCCATAATAATGTTGTCCAACTTTTACCAAATACCTTTTGTCGTAGCTTAAAATAGCGTACATTATGTACAGTATTATATAATTATTGTTGTCGATATGGATAATTTATATATCTAAATGCACAGAATATGCAATAGCAATAGTAATTAAACAGATTATTAGTCAAAATAAATCATTCAAAACATTCCCGATTTACATTAATACTTGAATTCAGAACCTTAAACTTTGTGACTGCATTTAGTAGAAACGGTTAGAAAAAAAGTATTGTATATCGATAGACGTAATTTTCGATTAAAATTTCCGAGTTTTCATAATAAGTAGAATTTTATAGAATAGTTTTCTTAATTTTAATAATCAGAAATACTTTTGAACGATACTACATTGTAGGTTACGATAGCAATCCCCAGGATAACATAACACAAAGAGACGTCAGGAGACCTTTGGATCCGCATTTGGCCATGATGAGGGGAGCATTGGTTCTGTGAAGTTCCCGTTTACACGCCTGGCCGGCTTGGTCACGAATTTCGGACAACTCTTTGCTCATCACATTCTGAAAGAGACAGGCGTGTTCATTGTCAACCCATAACAATGCATTTAATCCAACTTAGTGCCAATTGAAAGACGAATAATACATATTTTTATTAATTAAGTTTGTCTAAAATCTTTCTTTCTTACTGGAACGGGCTTTAAACTTCATTTAGTAAAAATTATTAATAAACGCACAAAATAATTTCTAGAAATATTAATATTTTTAATTGATTAAACATTAAATTAATATAATTATAAAATTTTAAATAATAATATTTAGACACATCATTTACCTCAAAAATACTTAGGTTAACTAGTAGTATACACATACAAATATTTGATTACGATAATTTTAACAGGTTATTTTAATTAAATAATCAAACTCTCTAAACCATTCAAACAAGAGGCCTTTTATTCGATACTATGCTCCCCAAAATCAATACATCACAAGATAGTTAAGTTCACCTCTAATGTCTGCTCGATGCTGCAGCCAGGTTGAGTGGGGAGAGTTGACTTCTCGAAGGCCCGAATGTACTTTTCACAATTCCGGAATCTAGAACAGGAACCGTAAGAAGAACAGCAATCGTAACTTGTTATACAACCAACTCTACTGAATGAGAAAAATAGACGTACTGTATGTCTACTTTGTATTAAAACTCTATTGTGAAATTATATAATTACACAAAAGTAAAACAATTACATTTTCATCAGAAAACGACAGTCACGTACATAATATATACAACTCAAAAATAGTGTTGTTTCTTCTAAAAATGTCACGTTCATTTTTTAAATTTAACATACTAAACGATTTTTGCCTAAGAAGAAAACAGCTAAACAAAAATCCAAGTAATGTAATGCACTACAAAACAATCTTACTGCTATAAATAGCCTATATAATCGATAAAGTTTTCATACCTTACTAACTAGAATGGATATAAATCAACCTGGTCTGATACGATAATAATAATATGTTTAGTACAGTATCATATTATTAAATATATGTAACAAAATTAGGTATCATTTTATTTGAAAATATTTCTGACCGAGTACAATTAGCACAGACATTTTTTAATTAACGCATATACCCCCTGGACTAGTTACTATTTTATTGAATACGTTTGCAAATCACTACAGCTCTCTACTACAGAGGTGACAGAATTGAAAACATTGAAACTACAGACACACAAAATACAATGTATAAATAAATTTTTTGATATTTACACATTTATGAATAATAATTAAACAAAAAACGGTTAAAAAATAGTGAACTTCTATATTAGTACAATTTTCAAGAGTGATAAATTAAAATATAAACCAATATAATGAATTAGACATTATAAATAATCATAAATAAATCATTTACTCTATTCATGTAAACAGTATATATTATTGTGATATTTCTATTATACGAGCCCATTAAAGGTTGCTAAACTCTCAGCAAGCACCGTTACAATAAAGAAACTGGAGAGTTTGAGGGGACGACGACACAAACCTGTTCCGAGACAACTCGGACATCTCACTCTCACAAAAGACAACAGATATAACATCTTAAACTTTAAAGTGCCGAAATCTTCCAACAACCTTCTCAATATTAATTATTAAATGGGGATAGCCACAGCCATTAATTCAGACTACTCTAGTCTAAAATAGCATCAGAACAAAACAAGACGACCGATATTCAAGCAAAGACATTGCAATAATAACTAGACGATCGATATTCAAGCAAAGACATTGCAATAATAACTAGACGATCGATATTCAAGCAAAGACAT
>JAUZND010007860.1:0-10164 GCA_034780555.1 Coelogynopora nodosa | reverse complement strand
TTGTACATAAATCATGTTATAATTGTATATTTTGTACATATAATAAATTATTATTCAATAATTAAACAATAATTTTTTAAATAATAATTAAACAATAATTTTTTAAATAATAATTAAACAATCCTTTTTATTCTTATTATTTAATCCTAATAAAATAAATTAATTTCAAATACTGGGACTGCTTTTCTACAATTATTATCTGAATATTTAAAAAAATGAAATGTCAATCCATTAGTTATTATGTTTCCATTTTGAATCTATTTTTTTAGTCAAGAATATAACACATTATTTAAAATAAATTAATAAAACATATAAACAAATGATGCATATTTTATAAAATCAAATTCAATTTTATTATGTGTACGTTTAATTTGATTTACATTTGAAATTTAATTGTAAACTATTATAGGTATTTGTATGATTTTACAATATTTAGAAAAAAACTAAATAATAAACATTTTACAACTTCACATATTAAAAATGTATTGTCAGTCAAAATTTGACAGACGAAGACTATAAGCTATACATTTAAAAAGATATATTTCTAATAATATAATGAAATATAGTAGTATGCATTAGGTTGGAATATCAGTTATTTGGCCAACGTTAAAAACCTATTAACATTGATTAAATAAATAAGCTACAATTGAAATAATTTGATGATAATTAATATATGTTACATTATAAAAAATATAATAAGTTAACATTTGACATGATAAATTGGTTAGGTGATAAATTACAAATCGGTACGTACAAGTTTGTTTGAAATATTGATTCATTAAAGAATAGAATGCCAATGGGAAACTTGCGTTATAGGTTGTTCAAGGGGGTGCACGACATGTAAGCTACTGATTTTTTTAGTGTTATTTAAAAGATTAATCAATTCAAATATTATTTAAATTGTGTTCTACTAGTAGATGTGTGACACATTTTAATAAAAAATTGAAATATTGCACAATACGATCGTGACGATGCTATTAATAAATCAATATAATTAAAAAAAAAATTTTTATGTTTACCACAATTTATCGATATTTTGAGTATACAATGAAAATAAAATAAACATATCTTAATGGTAATGGTGGGGGGTGGGGTAGGGGTGTATCTACTTTAAGTTGACGGTTTATGTAATTTCACACGGTCTTTGAAGAGTTAATAATAAGCGCGCAGCATAATATTAGACATATTTATATATTCGACATATGCGATATTCTTTATATATTATAGTCTATAAAATATTTGTTTAATTACTAATCGTTTATATTATATGAAAATTTAGATCTATTTTGTACTTAATTTTGTACTGCATACGTAATGAAATAGGACAATCCACAGAGAAAAAAGTAAATATACGTAGGATGTTTAATTTAAGTAATATATTTTGTCGTATTACTCATATAAATTGCTCAAATATGTATATCACCTGAAAAAATTCTGATATTGGTATTTTCAATGTTAAACTAATCAATCGGGTTTAATAATAATTATAATAAATAAATAATTATAACATATAGTCATAACTTTTTATTTTTTAAACTGAAATTAAAAATAATAAATATAAAGAATGTAAAAGTAGTATGGATATAGATATATTTGTAATAAATAAATAATAAATATTTGCATCCCTTTAAAAAATGTTTCATATTAGTATTTTGAACGTATAACTTTTCTATCGGTTTTAATAATAATTATGATAAATAAATAGATAGATGGATAACTAAATAATTGCAAGTCATAACTTCTTATATTTTAAAGGGAAATTAAACATAATAAACACGAAAAAATTAATGTAGTGAAGAATAGAGTGTTCTGAAATCACGTGACCTATTTTGATTGGCTTAAAATAAACGCCAGCACTCCTACCAATTTTAAAAGCAAAAACCATAATAAAATATTGTTATTTCGGGTGCTATTGTTCCCCGTTTAACGTTAAACAAATTTGAGATCGTTTTCAACGAATTAATGATTACTGAGTTTTATTGTGATACTTGGCAAATGGTTAGAGTTGTTCTATTATAGTAATCGATTAGCTATATATTCTTTATTGAAGCACATTTGTTAATTTTTGCTAATACAGTGAACTGCAGTATTATAAAAAACTATTGATTAAACTGATTTAAAAATATATATTCTTACTAAATCAAATATCCCCAATAGACTTAGTAGAAATTTGATTTGACATAAACTTAATTGGGAGTTATATGGTGGCAGCTACACTTTATTAGCAAAAATCAGTGGATTTCTCAGTTGAAAAATTTAACTGAGTGACCTTGAAATGTGTGATTTTTATTGCCTAAAAATTTTGGAAAACATTAGTGACAATTTAAACAAATATATATATATTTTGGTTCAAACACCACTATCACTTTAAGTCAATCAAAATAATTCACGCAATGGGGCGGAAATTTGTATTCTATAATTAGGCTGCTACTATAGATGGAAAGTTCAAAATGATAGAAATTGATTTAAGTTGTTTAACACTTACATCTATTCCGCGTTCCAGTTGATGAATCAACATAGGGCAACTCTTTTGTGAGTATCTGTTTGGTTGAGATTTTGCCACCTTCAGTCATGAAACTCACTGAAATTAGTGAAATAATATTTATTCAGCTTTATATTATTTTATTATATGATTTATAAACTTTTTAAACTGTATGCTATTCGTTAGCATTAATTTTATAAATTTTAAATTGATTTATGCCTATACAAAAATGCTTCCTGCAATCAAAAATACTTCAAAATCTTATGTTAATATTTCAAATATAGAACTATGAGGGGTTCTTATTATAGTTGTTAACAATATAGAATCATAGAAATGATTTGAAAGTTGGAAGGACACTATTTTTAACGCGAAGACTCAAAATTAATTATTAACAATATGTTTATTATTAATATCAGGTAATTAGATAACTGAGGTAATTTACTCCTGATGAGATTTAAAATTAACTATTTTAATTTATAAATAAAAAATAATTATCTATAAGCAGCTGAGTCATTTAATTTACTTCATTTATTAATGTAATGTATATTTCATATGTTTACGAAATTATTTATAAATTTAATAATTAAAGTAAATTAATTTAAATAATTGATTTATAGTTTCGACTAAATGTGAATACAAAATGAGTGTAAATTATTAATTTTAACAAAATTTTAACATTTACAATTACTAAAATATTAATACGCGTTTATAAATAACTCATATATTTTTAACAAATATGTTATTCAAAATATTCAACAATAAAAGGTGAAATAACGTGAAAATGTTATGCCACATTATCCCACCACATAATAATTTCTTCAAATTAATAAATATGTGTGTATATGAACACCGGTGTTCCATTCAATAAAAATTATAAAATTGACAATTAAGCTGTATATTTTAACTCAAGTGAATATTAATATTATAATCAAAATTATTATTATTAATAGTTAAATCAAAAGAATCATATCAAATCTATTCTATTATAAAATTTCAACTTGAAAACAAGTGAAGCAAACTTCTCATTCTTGTTTAAATGATGAACATCATGTGTTTTCGGAAACAATTAATTGGGCTACGCATACATATAAACAGTCAAAATGGCTATATTATATTTTTTAAATTTTAAAATAAAAAGTTAAATTATATTGTATTATAAAATACTTATTATGGTTCTAAATAAATATTAAAAAATTTATTTTGTGGAATGCATTATGTTTTCGCAATATTTAATAACTTTTTAAATAATTATATATTTTTTAAATATGCTATAAAAACGTAGCCCATAGAAAAACAAATGAAATTTTTAATAAATAACATATTTCTTAACGTTTTTTTAATATTTTTTATTTACTAGCCTACGATAAGTCTTTTAAATATCCGTAGATATTTTTTTCAACTTTATGCACTCAGCATCATATAATTATTGATTAAAATAGATACCATTTTTTTTAATATTATGTATATATGTATACTATATTTTCTTTTAATTATGTAATGTTAAATATTACTAAAAATCAGTTGTAGGCCTACTTTCTTTAACCATCTTTATTTTCTTATAATTAGACTTGTTTAGGCAAAACACCAGAACCTGATAACAAACCATCTGAAGTAATAAAAAGATATAACAAAGATAAAATAATTATTGAATGTGCGAACAGACTATAAACTAAATGATCGACCAGATCAATGGTCAAATTCGTTCCGATACCAACATCAGGCAATCTTGAAATGCATGGCTTCTAATTTTGAGCAATCAGCCTATCATTTTGTAGCTGAGTCCTAATGTGGTACAAAGCTGATTTTTTATTAGGGGTTAAATTATGGAGGGTGAAAGATATGTCAGTCTTCCGACTACATATAAGATCATAATTTTAAAAGAATTTATATATTTAGTATATTTAATGAACGAAAGCGATATTAGCTCGCAAAGCTCCAACATGGACGACGTGTCACAAAAAATATTTAGAAAACAACTTTATTTAAAGCATAACAATAATTCATATATAGCTTTAGTAGAATAATCACGTCTCAAACTAAATTCTGTATGGCAATCTTCTCAGACTGTGGTCTGACCATGACTGCTCATGAACAAAAAGATCAGAGAAAGACGGTTATGGACGCAAGGCGTTGTATCAGTCACCCTGGTGAAATTGAGTCAAACTATGATGGACATACGAGCAGAGGAAGACAACTCACAGCATTCGTAGACGTGCTAAACTATAATACTAGACTTGAGTCAACCGACGACACACGAACTGCGATGTGAGTGAGAAACACATGGAAACAAATTATCACATGGATTCGGATGAAAACTCAGCTCAAGTATAAATTTACCTATTAACAGTAGCGCAACTGATACATTATTTAAAAAATAAATTTGTAAAAAAGCTGAGAATTAGTTTTTGCTACATGATAAGAATAGTAGCTTCCGTATACCGCTATCAAAATAGTTAAACTTTGATATAATAATTAAATAATTAAAAAACATAGATTTAAGGATATATGTTTGACTACGTACAGCACAGGATGCCACATTAAAAGTTCAATACAGCCGCATTGTAATTATTTGTTTTTTATGTTATTGTTTTTCAAGTATTTTTACTTTCTTTACCTGTCATATTAAATCAATTAGCCTATGTCAACTCAATTCATGAATGAGATCAAGTTAAAATATAATTCCTCTTTTGAATATTTACTTTACTAATCAATAAACTGAATTGTACCCAGCATAGCCTATCGTAATATCATGTAATGAATAACATGTCTGATGAGCTGGAATGAGTGATTTTATTTGACAATAGTTGACTCAGCTATATATTTGCGTTGGAATTTTGGTTAGTATTGATTTTTTTCTTTAAGTATTTGGGCGATATTATAAGCTGACTCATTTCAAAGTGAAAAAATATTTTGAAATTTTTTTTAATATTAAATGTTTTGTATTATTCGAACACAACCATGTGAATGTGAAATTTCAAAAGACTTTGGTGAACTTCAGTAAACGGCACGGCTAGAGTGCAAATGTAAATCTATAGATTATATTAAATGAGTACATTATAAACATGACTTGTTTATGTTATGTTTTTGTTTAATTACATTAGCGAAAATATGTTTGATACGCATTCGTTAGAAATAAATATATTTGTACCCAACAGCATATTACAAATATTATATAACATTCTCACAATAAATTAATCTTTAATGCACGTAAAGATTTCCAATGTTTTTTATGTACCCTTTAATTAATCACTTGATGTAGCTATTAATGTATGTGTATGCTGTATAATTTATAATGTATTCTCAAAAAAGAAAATTCCTGTTATTAAGAGGCGTCTACATGGGGATGCAGTACCGATAATTTTTTTGTTTAATTTTATACATACATGGTTGTTGTATAAATACTGCGGTTGTTATTTAGATTACAGAGAATTTTAGTTGAAAAACAATATACTTATGTAATCTTAATTCAATGAAAATAATTTCTCATTTTTTGCAACAAACAACATACGCTTTTTTCAATCCAATTAATATTTTAGCGTCCGAAAGTATCAGAATTGATTCCTACAAATTGAACTTGATTAGTCGAATAGTATCATATTGTGTTGATTGCAGCTCGAAAACGCTTACAAACGAATTGTTCATATTATTACGTTTATAAATTATCATTCGACACTACATTAATAACTGTTAATGCAATTTAGGAATTTTTTCATTTTCAAATGATGTACATAAAAATATTTATGCTTTTTATAATATTTTTAATTTTTCAATGACTATATATATATGTTACATTGTTGTATGTTTTGTCATAATCAACATTATCAAACTGACTCTTTATTTGCTTTGTTATTTCAAAGACAATATTTCAGCATATATAGCAATATGATTCTTTTGATTGTTGTCTGTTCTATTAAATAGTTTTGAATAACTAATTGATAAATAATCACAATTAATGAAACATAAAATATTAACAAAATGTACGTATATAAACATGTTTCTACTATATCATTATGGAAAAATTAATAAACATTTCTGTATATGTTTGTATTTTTACTTGTCATAAAAGGAACTTTTTCTTTTGAAATACACTCAGGAACTGTTGATAATATTGATTTTAACTAATAATATTGATTACTAGGTTACTTAAGTAGTCCGGGTTAATCCGGTTAAGCATGATAAACCTTCTACAACCCCTTCATCTTCATTACATCGCTGCTTTGCACCCCTATATGTCTTTTGTTGTATTTGCCGGATGTAGGTCAGGTCTCTGCAAGCCTTCCAGTTCCTATGATTCAGAATAGTATGTCGCGTAACTTTTCGTTGTTTCTACAGAAATGGCCTAGGAATGACAATCGACGGTTCATGTAGGTTTATATTAGCTTCAGAATCTTTCCGTACATATCGCGTTTAGTGGGGTGTTTCCGCCAGCTGACGTTATGCGTTACTCGTTGAAGTCAAGAGTATAAAAGATATGGATTGTTTGTTGGAATCCATATTTATGGTAAACATCATTTAGTTTCTTTGCAATTTGAGCTTTTACACTCCAGCTTTATAAAGCATTTTTGTAGTTTTTGCTGTATACGGACTTTGCTTTTGTTAGACGAACTTCCAAATCTCCCTTTGAAGTGTTATGCCAAGAGCCCGGATACCGAAAGTATTCAGCTTGCTTGATAGGTTTTCTATTTACTGAAGTTATCTGGCTCATATCTCCTATACTGATGAACTCGGTTTTCGAATCGTTTATATAGTTTGATTAGTTGATCTGCCTCTTGAACTGCCTCTTGAACCTTGAATATTCCAAATATCCAGCATTTTGCCTATGTAAATTAAATTAAACGCCTTTTTAAAATTTACAAACCACGTCGTTGTTGTTAATTTCTAATTTAGATTCCTTTAATAATACGCATAAGAACTTGAGCAACGGTGGACCGTTTTGGACATTAACAATTTTGATTTCTTCGTAAAAATGAGTCTACTTGGTACCGAATGCGATTCAGGAGAAGTTTATTGTAATTTTGCAGATATTATACAGGTTACACTCGTTCCTTTGCAGATATTATACAGGTTACACTCGTTCCTTTGCAGATATTATACAGGTTACACTCGTTCCTTTGCAGATATACAGGTTACACTCATTCCTTTGCAGATATACAGGTTACACTCGTTCCTTTGCAGATATACAGGTTACACTCATTCCTTTGCAGATATACAGGTTACACTCATTCCTTTGCAGTAGATGTAATCTATAACACAGAGATCTCCTTTCTTTGGAAGTGAGACTATAATGATCTTGCATTACACAGAAAAGATATATCCGTTGTATGTTTTGTTACACACGTACACGTTCAGGATTTCTATTGATAACGCTTTTCTTAAAACACTCTCCCTGATATATTGTCTATTCCGAAAGATTTGTTATTTTTCACTAATTTTTAACAATTGCATGTTTATCCTATTTTAAAGTCGTTAGTGTAACAATAGACTACAACCATGACAATTATTGTCAAACCATGCATGGTTCCACAAATATCTTGTCAAAACCATGTAAAACCGTGTTAACAACGTTAAAAAAGCTATTTCCATGGTTTCACAAGGTTGTCAAGAAAATAGGTAAAAATATTGTATGATCATGCATGATTTGGCATGATTTGGCGTCGTGGTTGTTGTCTATCATCTGGATGCTCTGCATATCTGCTATCGTGTATGCTCTGCATCTATCTTTGGTGTAGTTGAAATATCTATTATGGTTGGAAGTTATTAATCGGAAGTTTTTAATTGAATATAGCTGTTATTTCATGAAATGTTCAAAACATCTAACATTAGTGAGTTCATTATAAGTTTTGAAATATACAGTTTATTTTTCATCAGAATAAAATATAGAAAAATAATCCAAATTAATTCAACATGTGACATCAATGTTTTAGACGTGATAATTTCTTTAAATTTTAGTAGCATTATTATATGTAAATAAATTAATATAAATTATGAGTGTGTTTGGAAATTATAGCAGAACATTAGGACAATTTTCTCATTGCCAGGTTTTATTATTTAGCAAGTCTCTTTATTTTAGTAATTAGAGCAAAGTTTTTTTAAATTTTAATTAATATTATTTGTATACACAGTTCTCAACAAAGTACTCAATTACCACAAATTTTTATTTCCATATCTTATAAACAATTTATTTGCGGCATACTATTGAATTATTTATTAATTATAATAAAATACATATTATTTCAATATCGATTAAAATACATTGTTTTAAATATATTTAAAATATATATATTACTACGCGCCCTAAAATTACTGCCCTGAATTCAAGCATAATATGGCTACATTATTAAACGTGATTTGATAAATTAACAACTGTTCGATTTCTTCTATATTGAAAGAAAATGTAATATTCATTATATCTTTTATATGCAATTTCATTTACTTTATATAAAGCAATATCGCCTATTTATATATTTGGAAATTAAAAACTGATAAACTGCTGTTATAGCCATGGTAACAAGGTGGTGCAACACAGATTATAATAACTTGTTATTCATTGCTTTGCAAACAGAAATTATTTTATTTCACATGTATGCTTGCAATAATATCTAAATCTATAATCGCAAGCATAGAATAATAAACATATATTATATTTATGATTGCATATATTTTTAGAAATTAGATTAGTTTAATCATAGAGTAAGAATTCTTACTCTATTCTTACTCTATGAGTTTAATGTTATCTTACGATTTCAAGAGATCTACATATCAAAATCTTTTCAAATTTTAAAAATTGGAATAATTTTTTTTTTATATATATATAAATATTAATATAAGTACACGCTCGAATTGCTCAACCGATACACTATTGAATTAATTGCATTATATATTATATCAAGAATGTATTATATATATTATATTATAGCCTATACAACCAATTCATCATATCATAGTATAATGTAAATGACAAAAAAAATTATAAATATTATATTTATTATATATTATATATATATTTATTTATTTATATATAATTACTAAAAAATATGTAATACTTGGTTACGCTTTTTTCACGTTGCACTGCAGAAGATATCTATTGAATTTATACGTAGAGTATATGTATTATGCATGACCATCAATTTATTCCTTATTATCTGTATTGTACAATGTATTGTGTTTCTGCACCGTTGAGGGTCCTAAGTCCCGCACCTTATTAATTTTTTACTGTACCTCTTTAAGTAAGCTTCTACTTTCGGTCGGTTTTGGTTTTGTGTCCTGGATATTGGCTTTAGTTAACATATAACCACTATAGGCATGACTTAACATCCTCTCATTTCCTAGCCCTGTGTTATAAGTACGTGTATAACTTGATGGAATTTTTTCATTTTCTTTCACTTTTGGTATTGGTCTCCTTTTGGCTGGTTTCTTGAGTTTTTTCTAAGATGTTATACTCTTATTATTTACAGTTTTATTATTTTCTCTCCTTTACCTTTTGTGTATCTTTATTGTTAGTTTTCTTTATTATATACAGGGGCGCACATAGCATTTTTCGTTAGGAGTTTCCAAATCCATGAAAAGGGCACCATAGAGACATAAAGAGAAATACCGAGTACTACTTTTTTCCCCACTTTTTCAGAGGGGCACTTTTTTTTCCTTGGGGCACTTTTTTCTAAGAGAACCAGGGCAGTTTCCGG
>JAUZND010007859.1:0-10164 GCA_034780555.1 Coelogynopora nodosa | reverse complement strand
GTGATGTTCTCTCTATATTTATATACCTATCTCTCACTGATATTTTATTCATTGTACTACACGTTTATGGAGTGGATTTCCGAAAATTAGTATTATTACAAATTTTACAGCAACATAGGCTTCTTTCTTTATATATTCCTATTAGTTAAATAGTTTAATTGTATTTGTTACTGTCAGATTGTATACAATTATAATGTTGACTATAAGCGATTTAGTTATTATTTGCTGTATTTTCAAAAGAAATTTACGTCTCCATTGTTATATAATTGTTTTTCGGTAAATTATATAATTTTATTAACCTCAGCGAGAATCTCTTTCAAAACATTATAATAAAATATATACAAATGAATAATGACCGCTATTCGCGCCTTAGTGTGTTTTGGCTATTCTTCCAGAAAGATTACAATATATTATTTCTCAATTATTGATTTATAGCGTAACTAAATTGCCTCTTTTGAACTTCAGAGAATGAGGATAAAATCTATAAAAGAGGGATATCTGTCTCCTCCCCATCTGCTCCATCATCATCTTCTTCTGCACTATATTTATCAACAGGAAATATATCAGCCATTAGTTGAAGGCAATATAGCTTAAATGCCTTTAAAGACAAACATGGCTGAGGGAAGGTATATAGTTAATTTAACAAAAGCATGTTTTTATGTTTAATTAAATGGATTTGCTCTAATGGGGAAAATGACATATTTACGAGATGTTTCCTATGATGTTATGATTAATAAATAAACAGCTTTAGTGCCAGATTGGTTTTTCAAGCATGTATTATTCATCCGTTAAGTTAAGCTTGTTTTATTGATTAAATGGAGTGGATAATTATATAGTAAAATAACACTTTAAACATGTACCAAATGCATTCTTCCCCATTTGTAAATATTTAAAAAATTAATAATTATTACAAGTTTTAAACCAAATACCTGAAACAGAGGTATACCATAATAATAAACTTTTTAAAACAACAACATATTTGAATGGCATTTTACTTAGCACTGTTTTTGACCCCTGTGTTAACAGTATAAAAGTAAAATATTATTTAATAACTAATAAATCATTTCTTTCAAGTTTAATTATAATTTTCAATTATTGCATGTGGCACTATTTATGACATGGCTTGTCCTTGTTATCTTTTTGCCTAAATTGGACACGGTCGTTTTTTAATTTCCCCTTTTTTCTATCGAGTATCGTGAAATAGATTATTGTTACTTACTATCACAAATATTATTATTATTGAAACTGGAATTCGTATATGTCTTCAACTACTCATACGGACCGCGGAGAAATGCTTATGTTATAATTGATCAATCTAAATGTATATAATCAGAGAAGAATCGCTATTTTATTGTTATTATATCGAACACTAATCGTCCTGTAAGATATAATCATAAAAAGGGAAATTATTGATTGGAATATAACTGAATTAATTATTTAAACTTTAAATAGTAAGTCCAGCATACTTATTATATTGCATTATATTATGCATAAAATTATCCATATGATTATATTGTTCAGTACTATCTTACCTCTGAAGTACTGTCTGAATCGTTGTTCGCTGGATGCTCTTGACTCAACAAGATTTCCATGTCAGTTTTGCATACTTCTTTGGCGTCCTCTGAAGATTTGAAACATTTAGAGTTACAAGACGATTATCTATTTTCCAAAGAAGGGGAATTTATACATTACAATTGTTTTATGGTTATTAGTGAAAACTTTTAATACTACACAAATTATATAAAAAATAAATATAACCATATAGAAAAGTGTTCCATAGCATGGCAGTGCTTGTTTCAATTTATATTCTTTATGTTTGCGGAGTTACAAATAATTAGATAACAGCTGTCTTTTTTTGTATAGAGATTACGTTTCACCAAATAGGTTTATAGTTTTAGTGCCGCTTAATTATTTTCGTTTGAGGTATAATTCGTTTTTGTATTTAAACCATAAATTTAATCAAATTTCTACTTAGATAATTGGCTGTAGTAAGATGATTAAAATAAACTGATTTATTACACACAAACCACCATATTATGATACCTTTTTTTATTCTTAAAAAATGTGATGCAAAATGCGAGGTAAAAATATGACCACATCGATTGCTTTCATATAATTACATTGTACTCATATGACCACATTGTGCTTACACATCATTACATTGTGCTTACATTTAATTTCAAAATAAATGTCATTAGACTAAATCCAGATAAAATATTTTCTTTAAAACATACACTAAATTATATATAATAATGTTTAAAATGTTGGCAGTGTTTTCAATCATAAATCTTAATTCATTATTTAATATGATTTTGGTTTATACAAGATTACACTTAATTTCTACATTTAAACTTCTGATAAAAATATCTAACATACCAACTGTACAAGTATACCGCAAAAGGCAATATGTTTTCATTAAATTTTATAACTAAATATTAGAATACACAGATTTTTGATTTTATTGACAATATATTCAACAAAGTTGTAAAGATATTTCGTGGACGCATTTAACATACCATTGATTTGTATTATGTTGACACATTTATAATGTTCACAGATTAGTTTAAATGCTAGATTTAAAACGATTTTAGTAATTTATAACTTTTCTGCCAAAATTAGATAAAATGTAATAGTAACATTTAGTCAATAAATTATTATAATGTTTAATGAGTGGGTGCACAGAATACCGAGATTTTAATAACATTACAAGCTATTTATTTGTATTAAGTAAAAATGTGTTTATTATAACCCAACACATTTTCTGGGAACAAAATATGTTCGATGTCCTCTATATTTCGAATTTGTTTACTGTAGGTTTGATAACAAATCAGTGAATTTACCGCTGTATACTCTGCTAATTAAGGAAGAAAGAGTATACAAATTATAGTTTGTCATTTTTCATTTGTCATTTTTCAACTATCATTTTTCGCAGTATATATATACTGCGAAAAATGATCAAATTAGGAATAAATTAAGAATTTGTTATATCATTATGTTGCTTGGAGAAAACAATAAGTTTTTAGTGTATCTAAATAACAAGTTTGCTAGTTTAATTGAACCATTCACATTTTTGTTTTCTTGTTGGAAATATTTATATATTTATATTTATAAATAATATATATATTTTAATCAAAAATAATCTAAATAGTTGTTTACTTGTTGCATTATACGATCACAAGAAAACAGCAACAAGGAAAAAATGCAACAATAAATTAACATTAACCTTTGATATTGCAACATGTTTAACCACAGGAATAGTTTCTGTATTTATTCCATATATTAACCATTTTTTCAACTGAAGACGGAAAAAGAGCGTGCCCTGAAATCATTTTTGTTTCCTTTCAAAATAATAGAATTAGTCTATACAAAGATACATTTGCGATGCAAACAACAACTGAAATTGTCAAAGACATATATATTTTATAAATCTTTTATAAATATTGTTTCGTTAATAAAATAGATAGATTTATTAATTTACAAAGAATTTTTAAGATTCTGCCAAATCGTTTAACTGAAATGATATAAAAGCGAGACATAACTGTCGGTTTCATTTTAAAAACTGTATTAATTTTTATATTCTAGTATATATGTACTTAGGTTCTAGTTTTCTAATATAAATAATTAAAAATCTATAACGATTATGTCATCAAATTATTAAATTAAATATACTTGAAAAGTATAAAATTATATCTTTTAGATCAAAGATTCCCGTGTAGCCATAAATTGTTTCTATATTCCGCGTAATATGTTAGCTAGCTTTTGAAAAATAACTTAATTTGATATTTATAACTAAATAGGATAAGACTGCTTAAGAAAAAATAAGCTTTCACAATTAAATATTAACAAAGACCGACACAGTTTCCATGATTTAAATATTTAAATATGTAAAACCTACGAGATGGAAAGAATAGAGTAATTTTAATCAGGTTTTTATCAATTCTAGATATTTAGAGCATATATCTGAATTATTTAAACTGCGCGCGCGGATTAGTTCATTTAAACTGTCGGAAAACTGTCGAAAACTATATATATAGGCTACAGTTCAATTGGATAAAACTATTATCATATGTTTAACCATGCATAATGCACAAATATCTTAAATGCTACTTTTACGTTTCGGGATTTTTATTAGTTGTAGTTACCATTTCATTTAAAATTTGATAAATATTTCTCATTATTATTTTGAATAAAAAGGCTTTTTTAAATGGTACTTTTTAACGGTTGTGATAATCAAAAAAAAACAAACTACGGCAACACACTTTGAAAATGGTTTAGTTGTTATATTTAAATATAAACAGATTGTGTACTTTAGTTACTGTCGTGAAAACTGTTTTGTATCAATTTATTATCTATTATATCTATTTAAAAAGCTAAACGTTCAAATCGTTATCTGTAAAACTTATTATTGAAATAGTATACTATAATTATTTATTTATTTATTTAATGAAACCAGTTTTTCATTCATTTGATGGAAAAAACAGTTGACAACTTTTTTAGGACGAGTTAGACTTATATATTAGACTAAATAATATTTAATAAAACCATTAGTCTAAAAGTATTTTATAAATTTAAAAAATATTTTAAAAAATTTGCAAAAGTAGTATATTTAATTTAATTAATATTTATTTCATTAATTAATAATCTCGGCGATGACAGTACAATACAGCGCACTCAACAGAAACGTTTGACATTAATCAAAACAGGCTTCTAATTCTTGATCAAGCAGTAAAATTTTACCTTATTAATGTTTTAAATATGAGATCATACGTAACCCACGAAAAAATAATCATGAAAACAGACAAGTTACATAATAATATACAAATTTTGAAAAGATATATTAATACGTCCAAACGAAAATCTAGTGAGTGTAGCTTTACGTAGTCCGATCATGTCATATTATCCAAATAGAATTTCTGATTTTGAGCTGTCATACTATCATAACTACTAAAATTGATTAATTATATTATTCATTGAGTAAAGTATAGAATCTCGGATTATCCGGTACGATTAATGCATTTAAACAAAAATATGAGTGCGCACATTTCCTATCAGTGTGAAGCAACCACATAGAAATTAAACGTTTCGTATATTTTGTACAATTAAAAATTAACATAGATATACATAGCAAATACAGTCATTGCTTTATATATATTATTGCAAGACAATATTGAATTGTGATACAGTCGACTATTTTATATTTAAATTATTAGCCCGAACATCCTATATAAATAATATTTTCGTACAAGTTGTATAAGTAAAAAATGAGCATAGCTGCATTTATAGCTATAACAACCATCAGAAAGATGGAAAGGAGACAAACCATGGATATAACTTCTTTTTATAACTACTATAGATGAGAAGCCGGCTAATGTTATAATTATATTTCATTAGGAAATGCGAAATAGTGAAAGTCAATACATTCACCAAGTATTAGAGAAACATAATATATTAATAATAACCATTAATGATGCAATCGGATTCGTACAACGTTGTTATGATTGAAGTACTGCAGTCCTTCACCTTAACATATTTTAAACAAATTGTTTTTATGATTATAATGACCATAGCGTAAGACATTTTTCTTACTTTATGATAATGATTATCATTTACGCAAACCTGAAGATTTCTATGAAGATAGGTGTTAACTTTGAAAATATCAACATTTTAATTATTTCTTAAATAGCGATAAATAATATATTTACAAATTTGAAATTGCGTCAAATTTCTAAAATAAACAAATTCACTTGGTATTTTGTTGGTATTTGTATTATGTTTTAATTAACATACTATTTTAAATTGGAAAAAGTGTCAACTTACTTCTAATAAATGTTTTTCTCCGCATTGAACGTGGCCAACAAGCTAATCAAATATTTACTAGAGCTGCATTATTCGCTGAAAAAAATTATCCCACAACCTGTTGAATGTACAATGTTCAAGATTTAGATTCTCATGACCAACAGGTGCTATAAAATGATAGCCAAAAGTGGTAGATTCATTGTAACGATTGTCTAGATTGAAAGTATGTTAGTTCCTAATTGTTGCTCTTGTTACGATTTTTTGTATTTTATATAATAACTATTGTAGTATTTATAGATTATCACAAAAATAATAAAATTAATTAGTAGTGAGACGTCTAATTTTTTGCGGATATTGACCATTTGAACATCAAATAATTTTATATAATATTTTTTAATTAGTTATCTTTGGTTTCTTGGTTTTTATTCATTCTTTTCATTCATTCTTGGTTATCATTGGTTTCTTGGTTTCTTGGACATGTACAGAAATTCAAATCTAGCGCTTGAAATGATCGATAAATATCACTAATTATATTATGTTAAACGTGTAAGAATCATTCTATAATAATTAACGTATTTCAATCTAATTACCAGTTATTTTCCGCGTGCTTTTCTAAAAAGGACCCCAACAAAATTAAACTAAAAAATCAAAACTTAAAATCATAAGTTGTCACTTCGTTTCTAAATGTATTTACATACTTTTAAGTAAAAAACATAATTTTCATAATTGACATATTATTATTTATTATTAAATATTTTTATATTGATATAATTAGTTGTAAACATTAGTTTCATAGGATAATATTTAAAAATATATATTAGACTGAATTAGAGTTATATTCTAATATATTAAAATAAGCGATTAATTGCCTGAAAATACTTACAATAATACACTGGTAAAGAGTTAAAAAATAGTTAAAGAGCTAAAAACGATTGGTTTATACATCGTTATTACATTATTATTGTCCACAGATATATACATATATTGAAAAATGTTTAGTTTTAATGAATAAATTTAAAAGGCTAGCTAATTATTGAACTAAATAGTGTAGAAAATAATTTATTGTTTATTAATATATAACATATCTACCATAGTTGTTTGTGATTTATTCTGATTAGAATTTATAAAATGTGCAAAACTTGTGAATTAGTCAATACAAAACTATACAATTGATAGTTTCTGCAAATAATTTCAATATATAATAAAGGAATTAATAATAAACTAAACTCAAATGACAGTTCGACAAAAGATAAGATTATACAGAATAGTTATATGGGGTTGTGAAAGTTGTAATCTAATCTATAAACAATAAAATACTATATTAACACATCACATTTAATAGTAAAATAATCGCATCACTTTTTGAGTTTAAAATCTTTTCGAGCTGTTTAAAACAAATGTTTATAGAGTAGTTATGTTTAATATATTTTAAATATATAGAAATAAAGAGAATCTATTTATTGAACGTCTAATACAAGATAACCCTGCTTGAGAAAATCGATTAATCACCATCTATTGTATATTCACGACATTGTAGCCATAATAATAACAGATTAATTGGACTCTAGTGTGGAACAAATGATAATAATTGCTCATCTTTTCAGGGAATCAATAATTATATAACAGATCAGCAGAACAGCAGGACAGATTTCAAGTAGGTTAAATGTAATTACTTTTTATAATTATGTTTATTAGGTAAAATTTCTGAAACGATGTAAACAGCCGTACGTAACTTATAAGGGAACTAATTATGTTTTCGTGTTAATTGCCTACAAATAAAGCTAGACACTCATAAAACATGCGAAAATAGAAAACATAAGTTTTCTAAGTTTTTTAAGTTTAAACTGTAAAGTTTTCCCTATTTCTATTGAAAATATATGTTTGAATTGAAAATGCATATCTTTTTGATATTCCTATGTTAATTTTCATTTAAATAAAAGCGTAACTAATTAAATGACAAATACATAATTAATTATATATTAATTATAATTAATCTAAGAAACCCTTATCGGAAGGTATTCTTTAGAAAATAGTTATCTAATAACATGCACTGAATATTTTATTTACGTTTTTGTAAAGAAATTTGTATTAAAAATATGATATTATAACGTAACAAAATATAATTTCCATTAAATTTTTGGAATTTATAGATTGGTATAATACGGAGACAAAAACGGAATATTTTTATTCATTCTTATTTTTTTTAAACCCATTTTCTTATTCGTTTTAGTTATTTTCCGTGCGTTTTACATTATTCTCCTTATTTTTTTTTCATTGTATTTCTTACCTCTTCTTCCACTCCTGGTAATATTTTCTATATTCCATTTGCTATTTGTTTTTCAATATTCCTTCTTATTTATATTTTTCAATTAATTGCATATTGAAAACATTTATATATATTATATATGAATAACTTTAAGCGTTAAACTATCCTCTTCTCTTGATCTTTTTAATTCACTATAATCAAAAATTTGTTATCATAACAAATTATTAAATGTATAATCTACCAAACAGCTTATCTCGTAACAGGTTAAAGCATCACTAACAATAATTTTAAGATTAAAAGATTACTATTTCTACATTTTAAACTATTATTCAATACATAATTAACGCAGATTTTATGATTTTAAAGTTTGTAGCAAAAATAACTTATTGATATTCACATAACGCAAAAAGCTTTTGTTTCATTCAGAAGTAACACATTTTGCATCGTTTGGAAAATATATTGTATGTTAACATGAAATGTAAACTTTAGGTTTTTACAATTGTTATAATACTTCTGACATACATGAATCTTTTCACTTTTTTATCTATCGATTATTATTAATAATAACCAACCATATTTATATGTCATACACTAATATTTTCTCCAAACAAATCCAACTCAAATGACTAAAATACAAAGGCTACAAAAGTCGTCAATCTGTTGCTTTACACAAATAAGAAATTATTAACGATAAAGCCGATTAATTTTGTCACGAAAAAAATGGGTTGGGAGACAGGGGAAAATCAATTCAGTATTAATGGGGTTTTCGTCTGCTAGACTAAAAGTCTTCCTCTTAATTTCCGTTACCTTAAAAAACCGTAAGGTACTTTTTTTATAAAAATAACTTGTGGAAAAAGTTTGACTTCATGTATGCTATTTTCTCTAATTAGTGTTAACAAAGTGTGTATTATTGCATAGTATTCACATGGTGTGTATTATAATATAGTCTATAGATAACAAATACTACTCTTATATACTACTTATATACTTATATACTACTTATATACTACTCTTATACTACTCTTATATATACATTTAAATCTATATTAGCTTAAAGCCCACTCTACTTTTAACAATAATTTATTTGGAAAACGAAAAACTATTTTAAAAAATGACTTTTTTTACTTCATTTTGCGAGAAAACATGGTTTTCAAAATATGTCTAAATGTGTGATATCAACTATTTCACTGTGATCTTTTATAATTTATATGTTATGTTATTATGTCAACGTTTTAAAGAGTTTAAATCAAATATGATATTAATGTTAAGTCATAGTCATGTCTCCATTCCAATCCTTTACAGTTTTGTTCCAAATAATTATTAGGCGCAAAATAAATCGGTTTTTTACTACTGCTATACTTTCTCAGACAGTTAATATACTCATCTGTCTACAACCGAATTTTATGAACTTTTGATTTTATAGAAAGAAAAATATGTGATACGTTTAAGGAAATATTATACATTTCAGATATATTAGTAATGCCAAGTTGATCAAGATATTTATTTGTTTGATTAAAGCTATTGTCTATTAACCATTCATATATACATCTTTTGAAAGAAAAATTCTCAATATACATCGATCAGATCTTTATTGAGAAAAGTTTGATCAGATCACAACAGATTAGAAACATTTATTTCAGAATTTCCTTTATACAAACCAATTTTGTGGAATTTCGGTTTACTTACAATAAAAGGGGTCAACTTAGGTATCTGTTTTATCGTAAACAAGTTTCGATTATATAAATTACTCTGTGTTTTCCGGTATTTATTCATATTCTGATGTCTTTTCAATGATCTTAAACAACACAAGAATAGTTTCGCATAGTGTCACATACAGGTCTAACAAAAGTGACGTGAACAGAATTCGGTTTTATTTAGCATATATGTATAAGCAAAACTTGACTGAATTCAGGTTTTTATCCAAAGGACATTATCATCCAACATTATAAACACTTCCGATGTAGGGTCTGTTACTTTTTTAATTTTAATGTTTTACAATATATATATAATGTTTTTACTCCACAGTAGTATAGGAAGAGTGGATTCGACCACACTTATCAATAGATTCATTAGTCATGGCGAAAAATAGACCATACACCACA
>JAUZND010007858.1:0-10165 GCA_034780555.1 Coelogynopora nodosa | reverse complement strand
CGGTCAAGGTCACGGGGGGGGAGGGGGGGGAGGGGTGAGTCATAAAAAAAAATAAAACGGTCAAGGTCACGGGGGGGTGGAGTAGAAGTCCCTATTCCCTACTCTGGATGGCATGAATTCCAAAGATACTAATATTAAATTTACTATTACATTTTCTGATAATAATATATATGTATGTTTACTTAGATTTTCTCTCAAACCACACAATGTCCCATTAGAAAGAGCACGGTATCACAAACCACCAACAAAACTTGTTTACCTTTCCGTCAAATTAAATCACCCTGACGAAATTAAAAGAATGCTATAACAAATGAATTCAGATGTTTAAATAAAGTATGTAATACGGAAGATATAATTACCCAAAAAGAAAGCAAACAACTTAAAATATATACTTTTATTTAGTTATTACAAAATGGATCAATTAGAAAAACTTTAATTGAGCTATCGAACAACAATTACCAATACCTTATTTATATGTTTAAAAATAACAAAACAACTCAAATTGTACCTATTGTATACTACTTAATGGTTTTTTAAGAAACATAATCTATCCACATCCTTGAGTAAAGGTGATGGACACTAGAAAAGAAAAAGTCACGATAAATGAAACCTTTTAAATATACTACTGAAGCATATTCATCGGCAGGGAGATCTGGACACTTGATCTTAACTAGTTCCATGCAAATCGGCTCTTATATGGAGTATCTAGCGGGCCTTGTAAAGCACTACTGAATTCAGGTGTATTTCGTTGGTGTGGGTATGGTCTGCTGATGAGTCCCAATAAGGACGAACCAGCGCTGTCCAGATCTCCCTGCCGATGAATATACTTCAGTAGTATATTTAAAAAGTGATAGACACAGTTTGTTATATTCCATCTCATCTATTACTGGTATCACTGTTAATGAACTTAAAAACCTAATTACAAATATAAGCTAAATATTAACATAAACAAATATCGAACCACCATTGAAGAAAATTCAAACACGAAACAACAGATGAACCAATATTTAGAATTTAAAAACTCTAATTTACTTATTGTTGACATTTTACCTTTTATTTTGTCTAATGTTTACATAGATATCTTTACATTTTAGTATAAAAAACAACCAAACAATCAATACTTGCATTTCATCTTTTGCTACAACCAAACCAATTATATTGAAAAATAGGTAACTGGCGTTATGATTCAATTCATTTTAAATTAAAATATAATCCACAACATTCTTTCAAATAAAAACTTTAAAATAACTGTATCCTAAAACCTCCATACATTAATGCCTAAAACTCGAAAGAAGTTAATCAAATTCTTCGACAAAGTCAACTTCATATCACTTCTATTTTTACGTTAGGAACCAAATTATATGATAAATTAATATCCTCATGATAACAGCCAAGCTACATACACAACTAAAAACTGTACCGTATCTAACACATTTTGCATATTAAAGAAATATTACAATTAAACATATATTACATACTATTCAACTTGTTTTATTTGTAATGATAAAAACACCGGGGAAACCAAAAGAGAACTACACACTCGAATAAAGGAACATAATACAGCTATTCACAAAGGGGATTTTAAGATATCAGCCATGGCAGAACACTACAATATATGCCACAATACCCAACACATACCAAATGTTCCTTTTACTGTAAGAATTTTAGGATATGCTAAGAGTAAGGATCACGTCCGACGGACACATCAAAGAAGCTATCCACATCCGCGATGATATGCCAACAATTAATCGAGATCGTGGATGGATATCTTTTGTTTTAGATTTATATAGGAATTTAATGTTAACATCGATCTAGTTATCTACCTACTTATCTATATTGCCTATTGATTTTTAAGATTGATAAATTCCATTTTTTCGAACAATTTATATATAAATAATCAATCAACTTGTTTGAATTTAAAATATTTTCACATATTTGAAATTTGAGTAAATACATTTATAATGCTTTTATTAATTGTATATAGTGTTCAAGGAATTTATCTGAAATAAATATATAACTTGTCGGACTTATTTTAATTTTTATAATATTTAGTATGAAACTTCATATTATAATATCATAATAACATACAAGTAATAAAGTGTTAATATGTCATCAAATTAATAATGTGTTATATAAAATAAAGTATCTCAAATAAATTCAATAATTTCTCAGCCTCGAGCAAGTGAGGAGTTGACTATTCATTGCGAAAACTTGTCGATTAATCGTTTCTTTGTAAACATTTGACACTTGGCATAAAGAACCTGGGATATGCGGGTTACAAGTGTTACAATGGGATATATAGGCATTGATTCATTATTGAACGTAATTCCAAGATAAAATCGACTAAAAACGTCGATAAGCATTTATCAGTGAAGCCCATTGAAAAAAACTGAGTATTTGACACCAAATGAAAAATACTTTTAATAATTATTTTTAATTTATGACTTTCAAAATTTTATGATCTACAAAACGGTATCAAATTCAAACACGGAATGTATTACTCAAGCGTTAGCGCAGTAAAGTGAACGCTCTTTTTCTAAAACATTTTATATTCACAACTTGTATTTAACAAGTGTTTCTTAATAAATTTGATTTCAATTAATCTATAAAGGCGGCGATTCAAAATTTTTATTGACTATTAATTTTATAATGCCAAGAATGTAAAATTTAAATATTGATGTTAATCCCGGAGATATTTCTGGCAATTATAAATTAATGAAATTCTAATCAATACGTCAAGTTTCAATTTACGTTGCACTTTAGATACATAAATTTTAATAAATGTATTCGTTCCATACATATCCCTGACCAGTTTTTCACACTACAAAAGTATACTAAATATTACGATAAATTGTTGATAAAGCTTATTATAATATTCGGGTAAGTAAGTACAACGTTTATTGTAAAGAAAACGACCTGGGGCGGAGATGGTAAAGGAGACACAACAAAAAGTAATTTTTTTTTTAAAGTAAACAAACAGTACCACTAAACAACAGATTTGGACGCGAAAGGAACACCGAAATAAACACTACACAAAATTCCTGATAGCACTAGGAAAAGAAGGATTTCAAAGGTATATTAGTCCGGATTGCTAGCAGGCGAATATTTTTGCGATTATGTAGGGTTATCGAGTGCGTTTGTTGTTGGACAGGTATCAAATTGTAGATCATGTGATTGGGATTTGACAAAATCTAGTCAAAAGTTGTTTTACACAGGTTGAAATGTCTTGATTCGAGATAGAAGTCAGCTGAAACGTCTGCATGATTAAGTTGTAGTCGTAGCTATGCTCGAATGGAAGAATTCCTTCGATAAGTTTCAAAACGCGTCTCTGGATCATTTTGAGGGTAATCGAAATTGCACTCTTGTTAAAGAAAAATGCCATAGTGCTGCTCCGTATTCAAGTAAGTTTCTAATCGATTTTACAATGTCTTTCTTGGTGAAACATTGTGGATGGCATGGCTGGCTTCCACAAAATGGATTCTTTGGTTTGACTTCTTTACTGTATTTTCCATATTTCACATGTCTAGTTTTCGTTAATGGTAAATCCAATAATTTTTGCTTCCTTGACTAGGTTGATTTTTCGCCGTCGATTGTTGTGGGTGACCATTATTGTCTAGATCTTTTGAAGTTTATCCGAAGCTGTTTGAGTCTCATCTTGTGGAGTCTCGCCCACCCAGCCAGCTGTTGCCCTTTCTTGCTCAAGGACTTGGACAGCGGGTCAGGTGAGCATTCGATGAGAGTGCTATCGTCAACTAATTCAATGTTACCTAACATAATTCATTGACAAGGACAATTAAACCCACTGGGCCAAATTTTGTTCCTTGGAGCACCACACCAGACGCATATTATTTCCAATCTGAGGTGATACCTTTATACTTCATTCTCTGGATTCGATTACTGAGAAATCCGGCAACCCATTTACAGAGCCACAGTTCAGGGGAACATTGAGATCGATTAGTTTGCGAGGAAGAATTATGTGATCAATTCTATCGAACGCCTTTGAAAAGTCGATCATTAGGATTCGACTGACTGTCCGTTTTTCGGCCGCCTGAAGAAGTGCGCTAACAAGTTTGATCATTGCGAAGAGAGTGGACCACCCTTCACATTGAAAATGTTTAATATTATTACATTTATCGTGTTTCAAATTTATAGTTTGTTCAGTTTTGAAGTTCCCGTTTTGTTTATAGAGTTAATGAATTAATTATATCAATGCTATAAATGCTATATTAAGTTTTTCACGGGCTATTTGCAGATGTTAAATGCTACTGAAAAATATTTTGATAATGGGAAACCATAAGTCATAACATATTTTCCCCTGAATATGGGATTCTGAATATATATTTATGTTTATTTGTTCACAATAAAACTACAACAAATTTTTGTATAGCATTAAAAACAATTTTTTTATATAATATAATATATTTTTAATACATCATATAATTTTTTATATATAACCAATATTGTTAGATTATGATATTAATCTATTCACGCACTATTTAAAAATACTAAATTGCAAGAATTTATAACTTTTAAAAGGGGAACCGACACATGTAAAGCGGAACACAATATTATATTTTTGCGAAAAATTATTCTTCATTTTTAGATATATTTTGCTTCTTCCATAGTTTAGTTCACTTTTTTCTCTCATAAAGTAAAAATTGATTAATAATTTCATTATTGTACTATTTAGTTTTTTACGGGCTATTAAAAGATGCTTAAATGATACTCACAAGTATTTTGCAAAAGGGCCACTAGAGACTTTTTAATTTATTTAAGTATATTGTTTACAAGAAAACGACAACAATTTATATATGGCTTTAAAAATCAATTTTATATTTTTTGCTCATGCATGATATGATTCGCTCCACGGGCTATTTGAGGATATCGCATTTCAAGAACATATAACTTTAACTTACTAGAGAGCTGACAACGATTAACAATTAAAAAAAATCAATAACACGTTTTTCACTTCTTATAAAAATGAAATTTATAACACTTTGAACGACTCTCATTTGAGTTTGATAAAGCCGATTTCCCCGGTTTTCGCTCCAAAAAATGCAAAATTTTAATAATTTTCAATTTATTGGAAAACAAAAAGAGTCGAGAATCGACGGGCTACCCACTTATAATATTTAACTAATACATGAACACAGCCCAGAGAAATTACTATTTAAAATGTATAGATGCAATAAAATTGATAATAATATTTAATTAGGCTTAATATTGATCAGGCATTTTAGACATTTAAATTTACAACAGCTGAGATTATATAGTAAAAGTGCCTGGTATACACTAATTGTGTATGTTACACTGAATTGATGGACGTAATTGAAAGCATTGGTAATAATTGTCCTGTAATGGAAGAAAATAGATTTCAGATTGTTTTGGCCGTTACAAATTTGTTTCAAATCTGCCGACAATTAATGAATTATATAACTAACGAAACAGCGATACCTTCTTTCTGTAAACGATATGCTCCAGTGATTTTGAACTAATGTAACTACCAACATCTCGAGAATACGAATATGAAATTCCTATATTTAACATTAATAATTTGGATATATTTTACAATCATGACTTAAAATAATAAAACAATTTTTGAAGTGACGATCGTCATTGATTTAGAATTATTTTTTAATTATTAACTATTATAACTATATATTATTGACAATCTTCATTTTGATATGTTCAGTTCTTTATATTAATATATATAATTTATTGTGAATGTATTTAGTTCTGCTTACTTAAAAACTACATCTTCGATGTCTCTTCCTTGTTTATGTTATTAATCTTTGCAAATTTTATTTATTATTTATTGTTTATTATATTATATTATATTATTATTTATTCTTTATTTATTAATCCATTGCAAATGTAGTAGTGATCGTTATTAAGAGATATTTAATATTGTAAAATTACACTTAATTATAGGCGCAGTTAGAAATAAGTCTACATCAAAAGTTTACTCATGCTCATGTAAACTTATGAAGAGTCATATGGACAAATGTAACACCCAATTATTTTAATCTTTAATTTTATAACTGATAATTATTCATTCTGCTACAGGTTATGGACACTGCAATTTATTGGTTATGTAGAAAGAAAAGAAATAGTGCTGAAGACTTTGATCATTCAAGTATTATTCCAAAATATGATCATTGTTATTAATATTATTTTAATTAAAACATATTGCTACAATATATATAGATATGTACAACATTGATATGTTAATGAACAGATCAATATGGAGATAAAATATGTTAATATTTTTAGTATTTAGTTTTTTTAGTAATTTTTTAAGTTATTTAGTTATTTTTTTATAATATTTATAAGTATCAGCTGTATATATATCATCAATATAATATTATAACTATCTAGCTTTTTTCGCCAGGGTTGCGAAACACAAGAAAATGGGAACTTCGTTCATTTTGTACAAAAAAGGACACTGATCTGTTCATTTTAAACAAAAATAGGCATAAATACATTAACAAGGCAACTTTTCTTTAAATGTGTTTTTATCAAGTGCATGTCATGTGCATAATAAATCGTTGCTATACATACTCACATATCTTACATGTAGTCCTTATGTACTAAATAAATATGCAATATACAATATGTACAATATTCCCAAACCACTTAAACGTTCTTCTGTCAATGAGGATGGAGTCCATAATTTTAGCTGACGCAAGCCCAGAAAATGATATTTTGTAAAAAAACACTTCCAACTGTAATTGTGGGGAAAATGGAAATAATTTTGTGAATGGCTGGAAAACACTGAGCCTCACAAATGGCTTACATGTCAGAAGCAATTGTCGGTTTTCTTTTTTTGAAATATATTGAAACGCCATGTTTACCCCTCTATTTTGAAATCCAGTTGTAAATTTTTATGATGGCGAAGATATTTTACATAAAATTCCTTCATAGCAGAAATAATTTCAGGGTGTAAATAGCTTAATTGAGATGGCAGGATATTTTAATTGTGTATTTTTCCTTAGGAAATTGACTTCTAAGCGTCTGTACGACATGGTCTATGAATGTGTATAAATAATAGTACATTTTCAACCGATAGTATATTGTTTTCAGCTGACTGATTCAAACTATAGTTGAAACATTTACTGTGGGGCATTGTTTCCTTGCTGTTCGCGTCTTTAACGGAGTCACATTGATAGAAGTAGGCAACATTTTCATTCTGGTCCTGACCTTGCTCCAAGAGTTACTCTTTTAGAGTCTCTTTAATGTATTTCTTAAATGTTTCAATATCATTGCAGGCTTCACCAAGCTTCCGGTTTTGTGATTGCAGAATTTTTGAAACTGGATCAAGGTAACTCAGATGAAATTGGGAAATAATACAATAAAAGTGATACAAAAAAATAAACCGTGAGTTTTCAAGAAGATGGGAGTATGCTTCTGCCCTGATCTTGGCATCACCAGTGGAGGATTCGCCAATTGAAGCAAGAGCAGTGATGATAGTTGTGTATTTTGCTACCAAGGGTACCCTTGCAGTCCACCGATAAGCACTGAACTTTGACACAGTCTTTGTGTTGCCATCCTTTTCAATACAATTTTTGGGATTAGATAATATCATACAATATTCTCATTTTTGTCAAATAACATTAGAGCCCTACACGGTTTCTTTACTTATTAATATTAGATTCCATCTGGTGCGTTCTAATAGACACGGACAACCTGCACAAATTATACATAGCGTGTATACCATATTTACGTAATTGAAGGATGCTACAGTACTTCAGCTTACAACGAACAATTTGATATACATTGTAAAGTACTCAATAAATGCAGAGACACAATGCCAAGTGTACTGGTCTAGACTCGATATATATTAGTCATGACTTTTAGACTGAAGACAGAGACATAATGCCAAGTGTACTGGTTTGGACTCGATAGTCATGACTTTTAGACTGAAGACAGAGACATAATGCCAAGTGTACTTGTCTGGACTCGATAGTCATGACTTTTAGACTGAAGACAGAGACATAATGCCAAGTGTACTGGTCTGGACTCGATAGTCATGACTTTTAGACTGAAGGCAGAGACATAATGCTAAGTGTACTGGTCTGGAATCGATAGTCATGACTTTTAGACTGAAGGCAGAGACATAATGCCAAGTGTACTGGCCTGGACTGGAATGCTCTGGAATGATTCGCATTCTATTCAGCCAAAACTCCTCCCTCATAGAGACTGTTGCAAACTGCACCTCACGTAATCCAACTTCAACAACGTTACCAATAACGGTTCCAGCAATGCTTACCACCGAGTCGAATCTATGGAAGGTCATCAATTATCTCATAAACTCTCTTGGCTTATCATGATAAGTGGACGCAAACCACCTTAAAGGCTACGCCCAACAAGCGCGACGCGACGCAAAATAATTTTGGTTCTCACTTTGGTTCTCACGCGACGCGATGAAATATAATTTTAGTATATATTTTATTATTTTATATCAGAAATATATTTCTGCAGCAGATGTGTTCGTAGTATTTAAACTTCTGTCAGTTAATACGATTTAGAAGACAGGTGGGTTATTATAATTCACAGATTGAAGTTGGCAACAATTCTGAACAACTTTTTTTACCAGATAAATGTTTTGTTGTGAATAACTATGTTCCTTTATAATCCTAGCCTTAATTTCTCACTTTTTTACTCTCTCTTATGGGGTGCTCTGTTCTTTGTCTATCTACATATATAATTAAATATATTGCATACTTTCGTATTTTATTATTAGAATACTGCTGACGATGTTCAGGAAAGCCCGAATTAACCAGAAATATAGATTTATATATATAACTACATTTTTATCTGTCTTTTAATTAATACATTACAGCATATATACAGCCAGGTCTTATTACACAACATTATTATTTATTATGGTTTATTTATAACAAAACTAAAACAACTCAAAACTATATTGTTTTAATCAAGTAATTATATTAATATGACATAGTAGCAGTAGAAAAATCAATGAAAAACATAATGGAATATAACAAAAATGACTTTTACCTTTATACCAGTTTACAGCCCTGTGGAATCTTTGGTCTGACAGACTTATAACTATACAATAAAAGATAATTTAGAAATGTATTCTGATGGATTGTAACTCTAAAAAATGACTCTTGGATTCGATGGAAATTACGTCGAATTTTCGTACTGTAAATATACCGTAAACAATAATCATTAAAAAAAGAAGTTTTTTGTGCTATCCAAATATAGTAAAGTTATATTTATTATATCGCCCCGAATCCGTCGATGGTAATCTTATGAAGTCTATTTTAATAACCCACATTCAACAGTTCATATGTTTGTATATATACAGTATATATATAATTATTTCATGAATTTCATGCATTTCAACTTACAGTACGTACAAAATACTGCGTGTTTAATTGTCAGTGAAATATATGGGTGGAAAATATGTTACTATACAAGTTATGAAATTCTCTTTATTTCTGTCTTCATAATTCCTTTTCACTTGTTTTTCTATAATATATTTGTCTTTTTATCAATAAAATAAAAGTCAAATTTTCATAAATAAATGTTCAATAATAAATATAATTAATAATATAAATAAAATTAGTAAAATATTAGTTATATTACTTATTATCTAACAGTAGCATAGTAGAAGTTATAATTATGTTATTTAAAATCTATCTTGAAAACACTGTGAATTGACCAATCATATTTTATCAGTATCTTTTTAGATTCATGATTGTTGCAGTCATAGAAATAAATTGTTTGTTTTTTGATAAAGGAATTTGTATGAGAAAGGAATTTATATCTATTGGTTGCAGTTACAATATAAGTTTAGAATAGTGATGTCACCTCCGATCTCTATGCTATATACGCTATATATATATATATATGCTATGATTGGAACCATCAATCAGGCAAAATCAGCTCACCAGATAGAAATAAAGAGATAAATCAAAAATAACAAAATATAAATCATAGGAAAGGGTAACTATATAACAAAGAAAACTGACAATAAAGATACACAAAAGGCAAATGAGAGGAAATATTAAAACTGGAAATAATAAGAGTACAACTTCCTAGAAAAACTCAAGAAAACCAGACAAAAGTAGACCAATACCAAAAGTGAAAGAAAATGAAGGAATTCCACCAAGTTATACTTGTACTTATAACACAGGCC
>JAUZND010007857.1:0-10165 GCA_034780555.1 Coelogynopora nodosa | reverse complement strand
TACTGAAATTTTAATTTTAAAATGTTTTATACTTTTAAAGATATGAACGAAAATATAGCACACCATTTCGTTTTTCTTTTCTCCTGAAAAGTATCCAAAATCGAGTTATCTGGTTTCGCTAAATCGCCGACGATTTGATATATAGTTAAATATTATATTTACACTTATGTTACTATCTTATTTTACTACACTTTATGACTTTACACTTTATGACTCTTAATAGATATACAATATATTATATGACTAATTTTATGTGATTAATTTGTTTTAGAAATTAATAATTAATTTTTAAGAATCTTATTAAATGTAAAATTATTTGTAGATTTAATCATAACAAAATAGTTAAATTTTAACGATAGAAATTTTAAAATCAATGAGATTAATATATTTATTTTTTAATTATTTAAAATAAAATTTAGACTCGTTTCCTTAATTCATATAAAAAGTTTGCTGTGCTGCAAATTTGATCCAGAAGTAACTTATATAATTTTAAAAAAACTATATATAATATATAATAACTAAATACGTTTACACACAAAATGTTTTTTTTTGTAACACTTATTAAGAAGCCCAATACAGTTTTTCTTTTCTGTAATTTATTTGGGATTAATATATAGGTATAATACTTCGTAAAAAAACACAGTAAAATAAATATTTATTAGTCCGCAATTATGATTACACCTCAATTATATACCATAACGAACACCACTTGAGTGTTATGTTAAAGTATGTTGAACAACATGCAATGTTGATTAAGTATATATAAAATTGAGAAACTACATTAGCTAAATTCGTTTACACGCATACTTTAACTTATATAACTTCTGTATTAAATTTTCCGCACAATAACATTTAATATGAATCAAGGAAACCAGTTTAATATTAAAAATATTATTAAAAAATATATAAAAATATTATTATAAAAATAATATGATTAAAAAACATATAAAAATATTATTATAAAAATAATATGATTAAAAAATATATAAAAATATTATTATAAAAATATATAAAAATTTTATTAAAAAATATATTAAAATATTATAATAAAAATATATAATTATTTGTCGTTAAAGTGTTTCTCTTTTTTATGATTAAATCAACAAATACTTTAACTCTTTAATAAGAATTAAAATAAATTATATTTCTAAAACGAATGAGTAATATATATTTATAGCCTTTAAATACACTTTTAAATTGAATTTTTTACACATCTTTGAACATCCTCGACCTATATGAGATATTCATTTAAAGTCATGTAAGTGTAAATGAAATTCTTAACTGTATTTTAAAAGTATTTCATGATTATTTAACATATTTTAAACAAACACATTTTATAGATCCATAAATTACATTTAGAATTGAGTCTAGTCTAAAATTAGTCTTAAAACGGTAAAGTAAAATTCAAAACTAAATTAATTTTTAAATATATTAAATCATATACCTACAATATAATTAATAGGTTTTTATAAACCTTTTAGTGGCATACTATATATTAATAACTTGAGCAAAAGAATAATTACGTATGTCGCTATTTTTTGTGGAACATTAAGTCTATAATTTGGTAGTAGGCTATAATATAGGGGCCTACGTACCTACACCACACCGTAAATATAGTAAAATTATTTAAATACTTATAATATTTGAGTTTATTGTAATAGTTTTATAGCTGGCATATTTATTTAATATTATTATCTAACCAATAAAAAAACACATATCCGAGTGAAACTGTATTTTTTCTATATATAATATATAGGTGTTTTTAAGATGCTTTTTATAAATTCTGAATAATATAGAAATTCAGAATTTGTGTATCCTATATATGAAGATGACCAATTTCTTATGTGGGGCATACGTTCTATATGTCATGAATAGATCGCATCACGTGTATAAAATATATCTACTAAGCGACTTTTTTTAGGAATAAAGTGCCCTTATAAAAGGATAACATATTGGTATCTAGCGAAGCTACTGAAGTGTCATATAGCACGAAGTGCAAACATTTTTTGGGATTAATTATTAAAATAGTATAATGTAATGTGTGTTATTTATTGATTCTATATACTCAAGTATATTGGTTTTATTGACTTTAAGACAAATATAGGTACGTACTATATGCAAACATTAACACACATAGCATCTAAAATCATTATTTATTCTTTTTTTATGTTCTACAAAAGTATAAGTTTTTACAGTATAAGCACAAATTATTTTAGAAATAGAACTGCTTATAGACACATTCTCCTGCAATATATGTTGGACCGAATGGTGTTGTGAAAATAAGATTTTGTTACCTATAAAAAGTGCAGTATTGTGATAACTGTGTTTTGTTATAATTATGTACATTATTTATTAATACACGATTGAGTCAGTATTAGAAGAAATATTATTCTATACATAAAAGGAGAAATCAGTCTTTGCTTATAAATTAATCTACAATTTTAACCAAACAAGACAATTGTCAATTGCTAACGCTGCGGCTTATAGACTGAATGAATCGCTTAACAACATTATCCAAATGTAGCTTGTTAGTAATTTAGCTTATAAATTTAGCTTAGTAATTTAGCTTGTTAGTTGTTGTCTCTTTGTAACAAAAGAGAAGTAGCAGGGAATTTAGACGGTCCTCCCCGTCATAGCATTATGACAAGCAGTTTTAATAATTTTTAAGGTGAGTTTCCGCGTTCAACTGTTGTAGAAGTTATTGGAATGAGTATAAAGCTGGCGGTATTTAAATATTGTTATGATATTGGGGTAGCAAGCCTTAATTGTAATTGTATCCGTGCAGACCCCAGAGTATTCTCCAGCGTCCTGGGTTTCTGGTCACAATCTTTCCACAAAAGCTTCCACCTTTCAACCCCTTCTTCAAAAGTTTCAGGACTTGGAAGATCTGGTCCGAAATATTGAAGCATTTCTGTTGTTGAAATCCCAAAACGGTTGTCTATTTCACCAACTAGATCTGAAAGATAAGGCTGAAATACAGCTACTCTGTAGTACTGTTTAGGTCATTTAGGTCATTTTCCCTTAATGTTTGTCGTTTACACAAGAGGCATTGTGATGTCATTATTGCATGCGGCCTTGGTGAGCATGTTGCTGTACACTTTCTCTGAAAATACAGTGTCACAGTCTTCATACAACCTTTTCAGTTTTGTATTTAGCCCTGCAATGGCATCATAGGCTGAGAGGATCTGCATGGATGTTCCCTGAAGCATTTTGGATATTATTTAATATCCTTATATAACACTGTATATAACCTTTTAAAATATTACCGCTTTTCAGAAGGGGGTGCGCGCTGCTCGCCTTATACTGGCTACGCCCGTGGGGGGGTTTGCAGATTATTTTAGATTAATACGCACAAAAAAGGTATATATAACTAAACGTATTTGCACATTACTATAGTTACCAATAAGACAAAGTTAAAATAACTGTCATATATTTAAGATATATGCTGATATTATTGTTAGACATACTTTGAACTCTGATGATATATCTGAGACAGTTTCTTACATAGACAGTGTCCCTCACTGAGCAAACACAAGGAACCTAACCGTTAAAATTAGCCGTCGTAATGCTGACGAATTCAGATAATGCTTACGTAGACGAAAAGAAAGCAATCCACTGGCGTTATTGAGGGTTTACGTCATGCAGTATAAACCAATGAGACTCGTTAAAGTCATGTCTAAAGGTTGGGGTGAGGAAGACAACGTCATCGTAAAACATACGTGCACATATTTTAGGTGGTGGTATTTCGTCAGAAGCTTTCTGCTTAGCTATATAAGCACAATCGCAGGCGTGGTTGTGCTAATTCGTTTTTATTGACTGCAATCTTTTACTTCTTTCCGAGATCATCATCATTTCAATTTGGTAAGATTTTTTTCATTAACATATAAATCGATTTATTTGATTAATACAAAATGAGTCTACTATTTATGTCAAGTAGCCTATACTGTCAAGTAGACTAGTTGTTCCGTATTGTTGGTTTGTTTTAATATGTACAAGTAGGCTATATAAGTAAAATTTTATTATTTGGAATGGGGTTTTTTATATATAAATTTCAACTGTACAATTTGTTTATAATGTATTTGTTATAGACCAGTTAAATCTAGTTACAAAGCAGAGTTACATTAAATTTATTAAAAATCAATTATCCCATAAATTATTGTGTCATTAAGTAAATTAAATATAGTAAATTAAGTGAAAAATTGAAAAATATATCGTTTTATCAATTATGTAACTATTAACTGTTTTCAACTGTAGGATCTCACTGTTTTAAATTATATGTCAAATATATATTTCTTGATATAGATATAATATATCATAGCATATATACCATTTAACTTTTTCAGATATTACAATACAATGACTGTTGATAGTTTTCCTGGAGCTCGAATTGTCCATCGTTTATCTGGTTATCCAGTTTTGAGTGACAGCTTCAACCAAGCAAGCTCTTACTATAGCTGGGCCAAGGATTCGAGTCGTCTTGTGTCTGGACCTCTCAATCTTGCTGAATCTGGAGTAAAAGTGGTTGCTGGCAAGGCCAAACCAATTGTCTCCCGATTTGATGATAAAAGTACGCATGATACAATAGCTGCATTTCTTATCGAATAACTCTAATAATATATAAGTCTTTAAATTAATTTGTTTGTAATGGATTTAATTATTCTTGTTTTCAGTCGCATATGTAGAAGATGCCGCTTGCTCGGGGCTTGACCACCTGGAAGAACGATATCCTGTTGTTCTGAAACCAACGCAAGACATTTATGACGATACGAAAGAGTACGTGCGACCCCTCGTAGATCTAGCTGTTGTACCAATAACTTCAACCTACACTGGGGTTAAGTCGCGTGTGAACAATGTTCGAAACTACGGCCAAGAAACGGTACAGACTGCTATGACATACAGTGCCGATAGCCTGTCTCGTTTGAGTCAGTCAACAGTCGCGCAAAGAAGTCTGCATCTTCTGGGACAAGCTCTTGATGCCGCTGACATGTATACCGATCGATATTTGGCATCTGAGGAAGAAAAGGCAACTGGTGAGAAGCCAGAGGTTCAGGACTGTGGCGATTGTGTTGTCAAGAAAGCAACGCATCTTACCAATAAGGTTCGTCGACGAATGCGCGCCAAGGCTATTCGCGAACTAGCCAACGTTCGTATGCGAAGTGAAGAGGCTGTTCAAAAGCTTCACTTTACTGTGGATCTTATGGAATACGCACGCGATCACCTCGATGGAGCAAAGGGTCGTATTACGGATATTAAGGATGAATTCTCCTTGACTCTTCATGATTTGGAAGAACAGGAGAAGACTGAAGATACTGGTACAAAAAACGATGAAACCACAATCGATAGTCGACTCTTATGTGTTACCAAATCTCTTACAAATCGTCTTCGACTAACCATTCTGACGACCAATACCGTTTTTTACAAGCACCTTTCTAATGAAAACCAAGCCCGACTTTCTAAAGCCAAAGTGCAAGCTGATCAACTTTTTGATACTATCTCTAAAGTGAGTTTATATCACACATTCTATCTATTTGTTTAATTGATAATACTATTCAAAATCAATGCTAATTTACTTAATCTCAATTTTAATGTTAATAAAGTTCAACATAGTTCCAACTATGTCAACCTATGTAATTTGTAATAAATAATAATAATACATTTTTTCAAATAAAATTGTTGGGTGAACATAAAATAGAAACCAGAGACTCTTTCAAGATTACTACTACTTTTAAATAATATGTTTTAATTTTTTTTAATGTTACATATTTAGAGAAGAACATATTAATTTAATTTATGTCTCCGAATGTTTCAGACTGAACAATTGACTGATCTGACTGCCACGTTCTTCCACCAGACTCGTCTAGCTATAGATTTCGCTCAACAGGCGCTGACATTGTCCTATGATTATCTCTCCCAGACGAACATCTTCCTTTTCCTTGTAAGTAATTTGTTCATGCTATTAGTTCGTGTATATATCTTCAATATATATTTCTACACATTATCTGTTTGAGTTTGTCTAAACTAACACAACTCTAAATATAGAGTCCAATTTATAAATGTTTTCCTTATCAGTGTACTTTATTACTCTTTTAGCTTACCTATTAATTAGACATATGAATGTGATGTAATTTATCTAACGATAAACCAAATTAATTCTAAATATAATAAAATGGCCTACAGTGATGCAATATAGCCAATTTCATTATGTCTATTTAGAAACAGCACACAGAAACTTCAGCAAGCCCGTCCTCATCGGAACCGAAGCCAGGTGTCGAAATGTGCGACATCGCTCAAGTCAGTTCATCGGTTGAGTTGGAGACCCAGGATGATACGATGCAGTCGGATGAGCCCGTTATGGAGTCCTCTTCGGCGTCATCCGATCCCGATGAAGACGACCATGTTTCCGATCACGACGACCATGTTTCCGAACACGACGACCATGTTTCCAAACACGATTAACATGTGTCTGATCAAGATACTGAAAATTAACATTTCCTGCAGAACAAAATGATCAAACTATAATGTATGAAATTGTTATCGTCCTATTAGTATATTCAATATATAATAACTTTATGTATAATATCTAGACTATTTCTGCTGGTGAACTGCTCTTATCTGAACATTTTCTGTGGGATAATGTCCCAATATATTGTTTCCCTCAACAATTTTGTACTGTGTAGTTTTCAGACATTATTATTGAAAAAATTTTTACTCAGTTAATAATATATGATTTAAAAAACTTTTATTTTCTTTGTGTTTCGATTTTTTTTGTGTTTCAGTTTTGCGTTAATTAATCCATATAATATCTTGGTTTGATTTATTGTATTTAATTCGTATTTAATATAAAGTTTAATAAGGGATGGTTGCCATTGTACGGTTTGTATAATAAAAAGTATGTATTTTTTATTACTCGAGAATTGGAAATAATGTACAGAGAAGCAGATTATAAAAGGAGTTACAAAAAAGTAAACCAATATATGGCGATAAAAATAAACCCTGATTTATGACATTTATATATACAATAGTTCAAATTATCTATAATAGAAATATATAAAGTGTACCTTTTTATTCTACTTTTGTAGACGTCGAAATAAATTAAGTAGAGCGTAACATATTTTACCTATAAATTTTCTATTATTAAAATTAAAAAAAATAATACCGAAATAAGTACACAAATTTTTATTGTTTAAATATAATTTTAATTAAAAAATAGTCAATTTTAAGATGTGTGTGCGCATTGGTACTTTCTTAACAGTATTTTATTAATATATGTCAACAATAAAAAGAAAATTATTTGTATAAAAATATGGTAACTCCGAAAATTGTTGTTCCGTAATTTCTATTTATTTATTTTAAAATATTTCCAATTCTATAACTGAATATAATTATGCTAAACAATATACCTTTGTTATTCAAATTGATAATGTTAACAATTAATATTGTAAAATAATTTAGATAAAAAATTAGAATTTTCTATAAGAAATATATACATAGTATATGTAGAAACAACAAATTAAATAACCATGGAAATATTCGGCTTATATAGTTGGTATTTAATCAATATGTTTTAGTTTTCATAATAATATGCGTCACTCGTCAGTACGGCACTCGTTATCAATAATGTTAATAATATCAACATAAGGCTACATAGTCAGAACTTTATCACAAAGTACTTGCGTATATAGGCCCTATATATGTATTCACTCCATTCATTTGCATAAGCTGTATATATATATACTGACGGATGTGCGACGTTTGAGATTCGGAACACATGTTTTTAAAATTGTATATTATAGTTCCTTTAATTGTATGTAGAACTGTTTGTGCTCTAACCAGAAAAGTGGTAAACCGCCACGGAAGTGTGATGTACTCTAAATATATAACCATCTATTATAATTATACTATATATATATCACACAGTTAGTTTTTAATAAAATAGCATATCAACACATTATTGCAACATCATTACATTACTGCACATTCTGTTTTGTGCAATTTTGACATACTGTAAATTAATAGGACTAAATATAGTATAGAATTATTTATATACGTTTTTACATAATGTTGTTTATACTTATTCAGAAGATTACTTTAAAGATTAAAGCAACTGTAACACTTGAAATTCCAGTGATAAAATACTGTGCTAGATATATACGTGCCCATATATATGTGCATATAATTTTTTTTAAATCAATAATTTTTTTAAACATAATTTAAATGTAATGATATATAGGAAAACATATGTTTGTAAGTAAACTTACAAATTATTAACCTTATATTTTTATAACCAGGTATCACTTTTCTTACGAAATTGTGCCATTCCATCCCGAAAGTCAAGTCAAACATCTGCAGGTTATAACAACTGTATTGTTATTATAGTTTGTTGATTTTTATAGGTACTTGATTTGGATGCGCCTTTTGAAATAATTAGGATTATAACATGTAATTTGAACAATATTTATAATATATCTTTCCGCAGAATAAAACAAATACTTTAACGAGTTGTAGGCTTTTATAAGTAAATGTTTAATGTTTGGTAAAAATTACGAAATTTCTATTTTTGTACATATCTTGAAAGAACATTTTTTCAATTAAGCACCCTGTTATTCATATTGTTCATAATGTATTTTAATAATTTATTCTAAAAAATATGGTTTAATCATTGATTGCTTAAGGTAATCCACTACAGAGTTAAAATGTTTAAACACATTATCAAACAGTATAGCTCAATGCATTATATATAAGCCTACCGCGATATTATGATATAATTTGTTACAAATACATACTGACTCTTGCATAATATATTTTATATAGGTGCTATCAGGTACTAAAGTGTAACGAATGTGTATAGTGAGCAACATTTATGTTTACTTTAAATAACAATTGCATTTCATTACATAATACTTGACTATATTTCATTTTTGATTCATCTAGTGATAACAATTCAGAAATTGTACTGTTATTTGTTATTTATAGTAAGTTATATATATATATATATATTTTTGTTATATTATAATGGCAATAAATTCACTATTTTTTCACATTAACATACTATTATTATGGTTTTTTCCGAATACGAAACTTATATTACTGTCATGTTTTTTAATTTTTTATAACTTATATTTCTTTGATGTTATATAACTTAATATAACATATTATATTAAATTACATCAATATATATTTATATGTATATATACTGTTTATACAATGTATATATATGAGTTTATATTTTACACTATGTAGAACTAAATAAATGCTATAATTTTGTTCGCATATTATATCATTTATATTAGATGTAATCTATAGTTGTATATATACCAAATATTTATTTTAGGAATTTTAACCAGCATTATTAAAACAATTATTGTATGAATAGAAAATATATATAAACTTTAACTAATTTAAACTAATTTAAACTAAATTTAATTTAACTAAACTTAACGAAAAATAAATTATTTTATTTCTCAATAAGCTAAACGACAACTTTCATAGTATACCGTTTATAAGTAAATTAATGTTTCCATTCAACTGATTAGCATTGTAATAATAGTACAATAAATAGTATATTAAAAAAATGTATCATGTAAGTATTTCCGAGTACAGTTGTTTATAAAACAGTTGTTTTACTGTTGCGTATATATTATATATGCATGTTAGTTAGTATGTAAGTATGGTATGTATGATAAAGATTATTAATGTTTACTACTATCAAATTTTACAGTAACATCGTATTTAAATACATATTTAAATTAACAAATAATTAAAATGTTAAATGTAAACGTATCATCTTATTTATTATAAAAGTGCATAAAACTAAACGATTACTGTTATATGCAATTCACAGTAGCGATTTGTTTTAGAGTTTTTTAAATAGATGAATAAATCAGAAATGCATTTAATACACGATTCGCTTAGCTAACAATTATGACAGCTAAATTCCGCAAAAAACGTTAGCAGTTATGCATACAAAAGCCTAAATTATTTGGTAATTACACCAATCTATATAATTTCAGACGCTAAGATTTTTTGTATAAATATGTGCTTATTTTCTCAAACACGGATGGTCAATATTTAAACCTTTTTTTAACATTTTAACACTAGAAGACCCACGAATTTTTTATTACTAGAAGACCCAAGGCGTCAAAAATGACGAAATACTTGCAAACAG
>JAUZND010007856.1:0-10165 GCA_034780555.1 Coelogynopora nodosa | reverse complement strand
TCAGAATTAATTTAAATGTATACGTATTTTGACCATTTTTATCGACATTCTAAAATCCCTTACATTTGTTTTTATTATTTAATTTGATTATTTTAAAATCCATTTTGTTTATTCTAGATACTTTTGCGTTGATGACTTTTGATGCCTCAGGTTTTTCCTCCGGTTTTTCCTCCTGATTTAAGTTACAACCTAATTTTGACTTACACATTTTCTTCCATGCCCTGCAGTATTATATAAGACAATCTTCAATAAAGATAATAATCCGAAATTTTGGACAAAATGTTTAGGGTCACAATAAATTAACTCCAACTAATAATGTAACTTACATAATTTGAATATATTAACTTTTGGGCTATTTGTGTCGTCCAATCGATACATATATATATAAATATATATATATATATATGTTGGTACTCATCTCAAACAGCTTCAAGGAAAAATACAATACACACAACAATGTTACCGTGTCGCCTTTTGTAATTAACCTACATCTCAAAGCTTAGCATTTTTAAATATTTGTAAAGCGTATTTTTTCATTACTCAAGCATAACTCACAAATCAATAAGCAATGTTATTTCTAATAAAGCAGCAATAAAAATGTGCTATTGGTTATTAAGGGAATAGATTTGTATTTTTTATGTAGGTTTCGAGAAATTTTAAAATATATAATTTGCTGTAATAAAATATTCTGTTGGGATGTTTTCATCTATTATAACTGAGGTCATTTTATAACATTATTAATGTAAATGCGTGAATTTTTTAAACAACTTTATAAATAATTAATCAATTAATTGTTAATTAATTCTTTAAAATAAAATAAAAATCTATAATGTTTAGTCAATGACTTTTATTTAATTTAATTGAGGTGTTTTTATTTTTAAAGTAATTAATAATAAATAATAACTAATAATCAAACAAAATAAAGGCCCTTTCTTATTATGTATTTTTTATTTACTTTTTTATTGTTTTACGAATTTTCATTAAATTTTTATAATATTTTTGGGAGTTACTAATTTTTATAAACGATATGACATCCCTCAAGAATCTTTGGCTATAAATCTGTTCGTCACTTATTTTGCAGTAATTAATAAATATGATTGATCATTGATTAATTGAAATATTAATTGATTAATCATTGATTGACAAAAATATTAATTAATTGGTCATTGATTTACTGAAAGATTGATTGATTGATCATTGATGGATTAAACGATTGATTAAAATGTTGGTTGATGAATGACTGATTAATTGATCATTGATTGATTGAAAGATTGATTGATTATTGATTGATCATTGATGATTAAAAAATTGATTGATTGATAATTGAAAGATTGATAATTGAAAGATTGATTGATTGAAAGATTCATTGATGATTGATTGATTGATTGATCATTGATGATTGAAAGATTGATTGATTGATTATAGATTGTTTGAAAGATTAATTGATTTATCACATATATTGAAAGCAGTTATTCCGAAATTAGGTTATAGATGAAACAACGGAAGAATGATCCTTCTATAAACGTGTTGTTTTAAGTATAAAGTTAATACACAATGTTGTCTTTCAGTTTAGTCCAAGTTATACGTCGCTTCAATAAGATATTTCTGGACTGTTCGGAATTCATAAATGGTTAGCTATATTATATAACATATATTATTATTTTGCATTATTATGAAAAACATATTATTGAATAAAAACTTTAACATGTTGTGTGATGGAAAAAAATAATTTTAGTGTTTTTATTTTATATAAGTTTTGACTACTATTTCTACTACTTCTACTACAAGAGTAGAAAATAACTATAATATTTTAGAAAAATATTTATTTTGAACGATAAATTAATAAAATTGAAAGATAACGAGTGTTTAAACTAGAAGCTATTAAATGTAGAATAAAGAGTACTTTTCCACCAAGATTTCCACCATTCTATCGGCATATACATTACCAACAATTATTTGCTACATTCTTTCCTCTTACGCACTATCAGCAATAATGCATAACTAATGAGAGTATTATTATGTGTTATATGTACTACTCACTGTAACATTTAAAAGTTCAAATTATATCTGCCAGTAGACATGTACCAGCATACAAGTACAAGTGTACAAGTACCAGTGTACAAGTACCAGTGTACAAGTACCAGTATACAAGTACCAGTGTGTATCTGCCAGTATATGTACAAGTACCAGTATACAAGTACCAGTGTACAAGTGCCAGTGTACAAGTACCAGTATACAAGTACCAATGTACAAGTACCAGTGTACAAGTGCCAGTGTACAAGTACCAGTATACAAGTACCATTATACAAGTACAAGTGTATAAGTCCTAGTGCACAAGTACCAGTGTACAAGTACCAGTGTACAACTACCAGTGTACAAGTACCAGTGTACAAGTACCAGTATATAAGTCCCAGTGCACAAGTACCAGTGCACAAGTACCAGTGTACAAGTACCAGTATTCAAGTACCAGTGCACAAGTTACAGTATACACAAGTACCAGTGCACAAGTACCAGTATTCAAGTACCAGTGCACAAGTACCAGTATATAAGTCCCAGTGCACAAGTACCAGTGCACAAGTACCAGTATACAAGTACCAGTGTACAAGTACCAGTATACAAGTACCAGTATACAAGTACCAGTGCACAAGTTACAGTATACACAAGTACCAGTATTCAAGTACCAGTGTACAAGTGCCAGTGTACAAGTGTCAGTGTACAAGTACCAGTATACAAGTACACTGGTACAAGTACCAGTGTACAAGTACCAGTGTACAAGTACCAGTATACAAGTACCAGTGTACAAGTACCAGTATATAAGTCCCAGTGTACAAGTACCAGTGCACAAGTATTACAAGTTTTTTAATTTTATATATTTGCCATATTGCAGATATCATTGAAAAAAATTTCTGTCACTTTTTTAAACTTTTTAATTTTTTAAAATATTTTTGCAATTTTTAAACTCCTAATAATTAGCACTCTGATTCTCGTTATAAAAATAGTCCTAATTATATTTTGATTTAGTAAGCTAGCAAATGATATATTTCAATTAAATAATTGACCGAAACACTTAATTTGTTAAGACAATACAGATGAATTGTTTCGTATATATTAAAAAATTTATAAAAAATAATATTTGTATTAAAAGTTGTTAATATTTAATTAAATCGACTTTTTAAATTTAAGAGTTCGTGTATTGTACAAATCAAATAAATATTTTAAATTTTTTTTTATTATTAAATAACAATTTATAACTTTGTTTATGGAAACTATAAGTAAAAAGAGAAAGGTAAGAGATCAACTGAATAAAATGGACCGCAACATATAATTATAAATATATAACATATAAAACAACTATTACATTTTTATGAAGTTAAACTTTACAATTTTTTTTGGATTGAATCTTATATTTTAGGATTTTAAAGAGTTAAATTTATTAAGAGTTAAAATATACGAAAATGGCATATATTGGATAGGGATATGATAAAGCAATATTGAAGAAGATATGAAGATGTGGAATATTGAAACATTTGAAAATAGTCTTTTGCTTTTTTAAAATAATCTTTAATTATTCATTTATAGAGTATTTATAGTAGTATATACATCGTATACGTATAATTGTAGTTCACATGAAATATATATTGAAACAAAGGTCACTGCTAATAATTAAATGATGACTTCGACATCAGTGAATTTGATAAATATCCCAGTAATCGGTTACTAATGATGACATACATTGTACCTCTTACCACTTTATGTCGCTAATAAAATCAAAATCAGATAACTTGAGTTAGTTACAATACAGGGTAAAATAATAACAATATGTTATTGCACGGCTATAAGGCATCACATTTATAAAAATAAATAAATGTACCTTAATAATTGATTACTGCCTATTAAAAATACATCTAATCAGTTTTAAAGTATCAAAATCCTACTCAAAAGTTCAAATCGTTCAATGCAAAGTCAGATCAACCGAGAAATCAATACTCGATTTTTATTGGCTGATAAGTTAGGACTAGGACTTGAAGGAGGGTGGGTTGGGGGACTTAACGTACCGCAATGATGAACCAATCACATTCAATCACCTAACTGCGACTACACTACGGTTAATTATATTTCATATAACCATTATTATTGATGATGCTGAATGTTTCTTTGAAAATTTTAGGTATTAAATTTAAAAAAATGCATATTAAATCATAAAGTTGATTCGACATAAAAACTTTATTAATATAAGGCTACATAAAAGAATTGTAAATTGTAAAACATCAACAACTATTTTTAGAAATCAATATTAACAGTAGTCGCTTCGATCGTCATGAAATAACAGTTAATGTTCTTTTAATTCTCTTTCACTAATGGAAAAAGTGAAATTAACTGACATAAAAACGCAATGTATGGTTAATTTTTTAACTACTTCCTAATCAAAAAGTGTTTATTTATTGTATTTTTATTATTATATAACATACAATATATATTTATAACAGTCTGTATTTAATCAAGAAGATTAATTCGACTATAGTCTCCAATACATTTCGATTTCCCTTTTTGCATATTTCATAAACTAACTTCAATGTGCATTAGTATATATTTCATTAATTCGAAAACATATAAATATTACTTTTTTAGACACCAGTTAATTAGTATGTAATCATTATATATTTATTGATAATAATAATTTTGATTTGATCATATTCACGTTTCTATGACAAAATTACAAAAAGAGTGACATTTCAAAAATTATTCAGTTGTTATAAGCACAATTTATGCAAATCTAAACATAGAATTTATGTCCTATATACTTTGGAATCCAAAATAATTAGATGAATCATTGAAAGCTCGATATAAACATAATGAAAATATAATATAAAATACTAATATTAATATTAATATGTCGGTTTATTTCATCAAAATTTACTATTGGACAAGTTGAAAAACTTAACATATAATTATATTATTTTACAACAAACCTTTAGTTTCCTACTTTTGATTAACAAATAACTGATTTAATCTGCCTTTCGTCTTGCTTTTAATATTTGATAGGTTTTTGCATGTGATTTATTCCTTTCACATTTCATATAAAAGTTTTCTAACTTTATCAATATCACGGACACGTACCTTACTAGAAGTCATAGATACTAATTCAACTTTTATGTCGGAAATTTTTGATGGCTATACTGCACTGCTAAAGACGCAGCTATACCACTTGTTTTACTGCTGTTTATTATTTATATGAATTATTAACATGTAGAAATACGCAATAAACATCCCAGAAGGTTACACTTAACTTTCCGGCAATATTTCGCGTATGTTCTGTTAGCATATGTTTAGCATAACAAATTTAATCATTTAAAATTATTGAGATAATAAACCAAATTTGTAGCGAACAGAATAAATATATAATTTATTTTGATAATATTATGTTTATCTAGCCACCAAATCAGTATAAAGTACATTTCGAGAAGAACAATATACGTAAAGTGAAAACAGAAACTTAAAAAGAAGGAGTTTAAATGAAGGTAGTTTTTTAATGTTAAAATAGATGCGGATGGTGAATTCAATATTTGTGAGTCACAAACATTTGTGACGTCATGAACCGAAACGACGGAGTTGACAGTCTGGAACAGGCCGAGTGATCCATTTCAAGATGTTTCTATATGTTTCAAGATGCCAACATTATAATACTTGGAGAAGGGTGAATTATAATTTAATTATATCAATGAAAAATTCTAAAAATTTGAATTCTTTTTTATACGTAATTTATTTTTATTAAAATGCTTCATCTTAAAAGCATATCAGTATGGTTTCCATAATTGTTACTGTATGCAATACATCTGTATGTAATTGTATGGCGAACGAAAGGTGCCAAAACGATATTCACTATAAAATGAGTAAATCACACGTTTAAAAAGAGAAATTCTTTAAAGTAAAGAGAATTTCTCTCATGAAAACAGAATTTCTCTCATGAAAACAGAATTTCTCTCATAAAAACAGAATTTTTCTCATGAAAGGTTATTTTTTCTCACGAAAGAGAATTTCTCTCACTATAAGAGAATTTATATTTTTAAACGTGTTATTCACTCATTTTATATATTGAAAATCGTTTTGGCCCCTTTCGTCCGCCATACATATCTCAACCAGTGATAATTTCATTCACAGAAAGTATTCCATTATGTACCCGACAATTTTAAACATTAATCTATGCAATGTAAGTAAAATATAACTAGTCTACTATACATAAATTAAGAGGGGTTCCGTAAACATCTCTGTAAAGGATTGCACAAGTTCCCAAGGACCTAATAGATCGTTAAAACCACTAAAATATGAATTCAAGAACACATAGCTACGATAAGCGAATTTGCTGAGATAAGATAACTGTAGAAAAGTTGTATGTACCATGCCATTCAAAGATTAAATGGAATTTAATTAATCCGAAATTTAATATCAAAAAAAATAATATACTCAATACAATTTTCACAATTTCGTAAATAAAAGGTAAAAATAATTTTGAAATTTAAATTTACATGTAATTAACAACTTGAAATAAAAACAAACTATGTATATATATATATATATAAATTATAATTTTACTATTAATAAAAGTAAAAAATAAGTTAATCATAATAATAAAATTCAAACGATTTAACATACCACAATCCATTATCTTAGGTAAACATATTGAACTCTCTAATTTTAATTAAGTCTAGAAAAGTATAACGATAGCTTTTATTTGGAGAGTCGTCATGCCTTTTTTATTATACATTGTATGCTACTGACGAAATTCGAAAACCATCAAAGGCACTCTACTTTCGAATTGAATATCGATACGGCTGTATAAAGCAATATTAGTTTATGTTACTAGTGTACATATGTAGGGTCTATTACAGAAGTAATTAGTTACACAGTATTATTAATATTTTGCATGTTCTAAACCTAGAAATGATCTCCAAACAGATGCAGTTAAAATATTTAAAATAGATTCTCGAACCTTTAACTGATTGAAAAGGAAATCAAACGAACTTTGGCACGAAATGAGGGAAACAGTAATATAGAGACAGCCAAGAAACACGTACCAAAAGTGAAACGGAAGAGGAAAGCACAATAGTTATTGGAAGAGGCCCTCAAGCTGGCAAAAGAAATAAAGGAAGCAAAGCGAAAGGGACAGAGCAAAAGAAGTTCAGAAGAATAATCACAGAATTCCAACATCATACCTATAAGTGCCATAATATGCCAAATATAGAAACGGACAAACAGAGCTGGTAGAACAAGTCTTGAGATTTCTTCATGAAAATAAAGGTTATTACTGGAAAGGTAACCCTAAAAAGCGGGGGGCTAAAAAGCAGCACTGGCAAAACTCGAACGGAACAGAAAGAAGTAAAGGAAAGATGGAAGGAATGTACAGAACACTTGTATAAACGGGATGGAAAAGTTCAGACTGTTTACCATGAAAAAGAAATTGAAAAAGAACCAGCAATACTGAAACGAAGTCCGTAAGGCACCAGACACAGATGATATTCCCATGGAACCTATAAAGGGGGGCCGGAAAGGAAGCAGTGGATGTATTGACGAATAATATGTAATGCAATATGGAACCGAAGCACCTGGACAAAGGAAGGGAAAAAGTCAGTGTACAAGTATAACCCTCTTTTTTTTCAAAGAAAGGAGACACAAGAGAATGTGCTAACAATAGAACCATTGCTTTAATCTCTCACACAAGTAAAGTTATTTTTAAAATCATCCAGGGCAGACTACAGGAGTAAACAAAGGAACACGAAACCAAATTGCGAATGCTAGATGGCTGATGGAAAAAGCTAAAAATTATCAGCAAGATGTTTACCTTTGCTTTATTAATTATAGTAAAGCTTTTGGTTGCGTTGACCATCCATTGTGATGAAATGTAATGAGGAATATAAGAGTGCTTGATCATCTGATTAACCTTCTAGAAACATTGTAGGACAACCATGAGGCGACAGTCCGAACTGAATTAGGAGAAACGGAAGGATTCGGTATAGGAAAAGGGGTTAGACAAGGATGTATCCTCCCACCATATCTATTCAATTTATATAGTGAACATATTATGAGGAAATCGGGTCTAGGATCATTCAATGCAGGACTCAAGACAAGCGGTAAAAGAATTAATAAACTCAGATATGTGGATGACACAACCCTTCTCGCAGGGACAAAAGAAGATTTGAAAGCATTGCTGGAGAAAGTTAAAAAAGAAAAAGGAAAGTGAAAAGGCAGGGCTGTATTTCAATATCAAAAAGACAAAGGTGATGGCTACAGAGCAAATAGAAGAGTTTGTAGTTAGGAATTAAGAAATAGAAATAGTGAAGGGCTTCAACCTTCTTGGATCAATAATAGAACAAAATGGAGACTGTAAAGATAAATTCAAAAATGTCTAATCGTAGCACTAGTAGCTATGTCGGGTCTACAGAAAATATGGAAAGAGAAAAATATAACATCAGAAACAAAGAATCGGATAGTAATAGCACTTGTCTTCCACATAATGCGATAATGAATAATTAACGGGGGGGTGTACACCCCGGACCCCCCCTGTATCCGCCCCTGCCATTGTACATTCAGGTGCAAATCTTGAACTGTGAGGAAAAGTTGAAGGAAAAATTAGAATCGTACGAGGCATGGTGCTGGAGAAGAATGCTGCGAATGTCGTGGACAGATAAAAAAGAATCAACAAATCAGTACTGGACGAAGGTGTGTGTTCTAAAAAGAACAATTTAATAATTTAATATATAGATATATAATATATATATATATATATATATATAGTAGTATTTTTTAATATTTTATTAAAATGTTTATAATTATCATTTAATTTACATGATTATGTGATATTTAATTTAATGTATTTTCTTATCTAATATTATAATATTGTCAATATAAAATAATAACAATTTGGCATAGAGGCTAAATATATATTTTTCCATCACATTAAATATACTCTAACTTGAATTACACATTTTTTTGATATATACAAAGCTTAGTCACAATCAGAAAGCTAATCTCTGATGGTATAATCAAAAACTTTTACCAACACAAATATTGACTTACGATACGGAATTGAACTTTATTTTATATAACTTATACTATGTTTTAAAGTATATTTGCATATATGTTGTACAAAATATCCAGGATATGTTCAATCATACAAATACAAATAGATCGCCGAACTTCCTCATCATTTTTACTTTTATATATATATATATAGAAAAGTAGAACTGAATGTAAAAGCATGCCAGAAAATAATAATCTAATTATGCGTGAACTTTAAAGTTGAAAAAATATGTTTTCCATTAGTTCTCCTATCCAATGTAAAAAATTAATTCACAGTTTGTGATACCCAATATGAAAATTATTATATAAAAAATTCCCTCAAAAAGTAATTATTTATCTACAATAACTTTACTCATTACATTACAAAACTATTTTAGTTTAAACTGGCATGAAAATTCTCTATTGATATATAGTAATACATTTTAAAAATAAATCAAATTACATTTAATACCTATAAATTCTATCCAATAATATCCAATATCCAATAATCCAATTTAAATTACTTTTCAAAGCGGTATGAATAAATAACCATAAGATCATGAATCAAGAATAAATTTTGGTAAAAAAATTTAAAAATGCAATTGTTACTGATTACAGATCTTATGATCATGAATCATGAATAAATTTTAATTAAAAAATTTGGAAATACAATTGTTATTGATTACATATAGTCTACCTAAACAAATGCTACAGCAGACCATCGAAAATAATAAAAAATTGTCATTCTTTTTTAAAATTGATATCAAGCTATCCTAAATTTTGATATCAAAATCAAATTCTATGTTCAATAATATTAGAACAATACTCAATTTAAATTTAAACAAATACTCAATACGTTTATGAAGATCAAATATTATAAAATGAAATTATAATCACATAATTTTAATTAGATAAAAAAGATTTATTTAGATTATAATAATTAAATAATTAAAATAATTAAAATAAATATAATAGAATAAACCGATTAATTAGATTAAATAGATTAAATATATTAAATAGATTAAAAATCAATTTCAATATCAATATCAATATCAATATCAATATCAATATCAATATCAATATCAATATCAATATCAATATCAATATCAAT